>NMXI01000002.1:0-74379 GCA_002851675.1 Verticillium nubilum
TGCCTTGAGGAACGAAGCGAAGCGAAGAGACGAAAGGACTTCTGCCCCGCCCCGAAACTCACGTCCCGAAATCTGGTCACGTGACGAAACCCGTGATGCCGTGTCGAATTCGTGTCTTTTCCCCACAGCAGGGCAGTTTCGTGACCGTGTCTGAAACGTCGAACCTGTCGACTTCAATTCTCCCCTGGCCAGTCCCAACAATCAGCATCCCTCACCGTCACGTCGCTCAGCGCCTGCAGCCTCCCCTCCGCCGCGATCATATCTTCGGGCACCCGATTGCCGACAAAATCCCTCTCTCGCGCTTTAGACAGCAGCGTGATGCCGTCCAGCGTCCGGCACCGCGACAGCTGAACGTACAAACTGTACGGGTCGCACTGACTCGGAACCGCCTCGCCGTTGACGTTCGTCGTCCTCGTCCCCCGAAGCTCGAGCGCCACTCGGTCTAATGTCTTGCTTTGGACCTTGTAATCCGTACAGGCGAAGGCCGCTGTGCATGGCAATCCCCGCCGGCTGACGCCGTGCTTCTGCCACGGACGTTTCCTCTGGCAGTCTATCTTGGTGCTCATGGGAGTCAACAGGATGGTACCTGCCGGCATGCCGACAAAGTGGAGGTCACTTGTGGTCTCCGACGCCAGCACGATCCCCGCCGGGGGGCCGAAGTGCAAAACCATCTCGGCACTGATACGATGGCCTGGATATGCCTTGTCGATGATAACGCCCATGGCGGTATAGCTGGCACCGTTCACCAATTTCAGCCCTTGGTGCGTATTCCTATTCACGACGACAGGCATGCCCGGCACGAACACGAAGGTGGCTGGTACCGGGATATCGCTGTCGTCCCCGTGGCCCAGCATCATGAGGGCTTCCTCCTCCGTCGGCTCGCCTTCCTTCCACTTGTGTCCAGAGACGAAGAGTCGGACTGTGCTTTGACGTTGTCTCTGAAAGGCGAGCGTCGCCTCGACGTTCAGGTTCCACCGGTTTCTGTTCAGCGGCGTCACCACGGTGATACCCGACTCCCACGGGATCCGTCCGCCTTCCCTGTAGCACCTGCTGTTCAGGAACTCCACATCCGACTGGTCTTGCACGCCTTGCCTGACCCGCTTCAATAGCCGCTGAAGTCGTGGATCCCCCGCAGCACGGACTTGCTCGTGTAGTATGACGACCGTGGTGAACTTGTTCCACAGCGCATGCGCCCTGTCATGTTGGAATCTCTGCTCTGCCTTGAACGATTTTTCATCATGCCACGGAATGGCCGAACTGGGGAGGAGGATCGACCTTTCCTGTACCGGGCGGAACTGGTGGAAGTCCCCGCAGAAGAGGACGATGGGGATCCCGCCAAAGTCTTGCGCACACCCTCGCAGTTTGCGGAGTTGTTCGTCCACCATGTACAGCGTCCGCGCTCCGAGCATGCTGACCTCATCGACGATCAGCAACCACTTCTCCTGCCACTCCGCTGTGCTTCTCCCGTCCACTCGGAGACTTGCTGAGCTGTGTGCCGCGAAGCCGTCCACGTCGGCACCCCGGCCTCCCCGCGGACCCGTATCTTTCGAGAATCCACAGGCGGAATGGATCGTGATTCCATTGATGTTCGCGGCCGCCGTTCCCGAAGTCGCGGTTACCAGCAAGCGATGCGATGCTGCCTTGCCGGCGAACACGTCAGCGATGGTTGCGATCACCCGCGATTTCCCGGTGCCGCCTTCACCCCCGACGTATTGGCAAAGCTGAGGAGTTCCGGTCTCGTTGCGCTTGATGCGGTCTAGTTGTCGGCAAATCAGCCGGAGTGCGATTCTCTGTTCTCGGTTCAGCGTGAACGACTGGGCCAGCTGCCTCCCTGCCTCGGAGAACGATGTCGACGGGCCAAACCGGATTCTTGCAGTAGGACCTGGGGTCCGACCCGACGCCTCCAAGTCGCTAGCCACGAGATCGACATCGTGCTCCCCGAAGCCATTGAGCACACTATACACCGCTGAGCCGTGGTTGGTAATAACGTTCTCGGGCTGGCTCTGCATGCCCTGTATCATCTTCTCTCTCTCTCTCGAGGCGCTTGTCTGCTGCGACTTGATAGATCTCAGCCGTTCCTGCCCAGGGATTGGCCCCAGAGGCGGCCCTCCTGGGGCGCTCCCTGTCTCCAGCCCTCTCTCGGGGACGATCGTGCTGCGCAAATCGTTCGCTGAACGCAGAGCCGACTGCTGGAACCGGCTGAGCTGCTGAACCATTATCGAGATCTCGGTGGAGCCGGCCGTGATCTCTTTTCTTGTTATCGCCTGCCTAAGCACGTCCAGCAGCCGCGTTGTAGTACCGACGTCGTCCGAGCGGTATGCGGCTTTCGGTCCCTCGCCGTCGCCTCCCGCATCTGACTCCGATCCGATTGTGGCGCCCCCGGCATCTCCGGCCTGGGCTGCCCACTGCCTGGCGTCGCGCTTCGCGTCCTCTGCCGACCGATGGAGCAGTTGGATGTTATCCGCGACGTATGATAATCGCCGCGGCAGAGCCTGCTTCCGCCTTTTCCAGATGGCGTTGATGTCCCCCGACGTCTCGTGCAAGAACGACTCCCACGGCACGAATATCGCGAGATGCTGGACGGCCGCCCTAGCAGAGCAATGTCAGCACCACGAATGCCTACCAAGTTACTTACGCTCTGGCTGCTTACCTCCTATGATGGTCCTCGCCGTCTCCGCCGAAGTCCGTACTCAGGTACCCGTCGAAGCAGACGACAGCGTCTTGGCCGGGTTTTCTCAGCGATTGCACCCACGTCTGCGACGGGGACCAGGACTCGTCGAATTGTACGTCTCCCCCGGCTCCTGCGCCCTTTCCCTTTCGTTTCAGCTTCACCACCGACATGTAGTCGTACAACGAAAGGCCCTGAAGGAGCCTGCCGCGGTGCGGGTATGCCTGCACGAAAGAGATCCTTTCTCCTGCCGCTTCCAGGAGCACCGTCTCCTCAGCTTGCCCGTCCGTGATCTCCATGCCACTCTCGCGTCGCAGGTGGCGCCACTTTCTGAAGATATCCCAGTACAGGGGAGATGTGTTCAGGAACGTCCAAGCATTGTTGCTCGCGAACTCCGTCGGATAGCCCAACATGTGAGCGACAACTTCGACCTGCGACAAGGCCCTTTCCGTGAAGACTCGGTTCGCGACCCTCATCAGGAATTGCCGCGTTCTGTTGTGGCATTGTCCGTCCTCGCTCCCCCGGCCCTCGGTCGTCGACTCGCTGATGACGGGGAACATTTCCGTCGCGGCCGCCGCCCGTTTCCATACCGGGTCCTCGACCTTGGTGGCGTAATTCGTCACGTAAAATACGATGGCCATCGTCTTGCACTGCGTTGCAATGAAGGAGATGTCGTGGTTGTGTCGCAGTCCTACAGCCATGGCCCTATTCCATCGATTCACCATGCTGTGCGTGCGCCGGATCTGCAGCACACCATCCCCGGTAAACGTCGTCTTATCCGACAACTTCCACGGCGCCTTGAATCGACACGGATTTCGATGCTTCTTTCCCTGTCCACGAATGGCATACTTCACGCATGTAGGACTGTGGGTGTGGATCTGGGTGGCGCCAGCGCAAAAGTTCGCCTCCTCGTTGAATGCAGCTGCGAATTGGTCACCGTTCTGCAGCAGCGACGATATGTCCGACGTGACAGACCTCTGCACCTGGACGGCTGAGGAGGACTCTTGGTCGAGATCCTGTGCCGGTGTCTTGGAGTCAGCCAATCTCAGCCAAAACGGCAGCCGTGTGGCGAACATACCTCCGCGAACACGCTGTCCACGTATTGGATTACCTTCTCACGGTATGCGGCCTGGTCTTCCCCTTCTATATCTCCCAGTATTGAACTTAGGTGCATATTTCCCTGAAGCCAGAGGAGTCCGTGGACATGGAGCGACCCGCGCTCATTGGTCTCGACGGCTCCAAAGTACCTGCTTATGCGTCCAAACACCGAGTCCTTTCCTGTCTTTACGTAGTGTTCGAAAAACATGGATACTTCCCGGTGGAAGAAGAGAGCCGAGCTCAGGGGGTCAGAGATCGCCAGCCGTGTTCTTTTGTACGCTAGGTCAAGGCTTGTCAGGAAGGCCTCGGCCTCGGCCGGATCCCGCGTCCTATATGCAGCGAGCCTCAGCTTGACCGGGTTCGTGATATCGTTGGGATTCAACGTGAACCAGATGGCCGGGATGCCATCTCGAATGATCGCCGACTTGATCTTTCGCCGCATGCTCAGACGACTCTCTCTCGACATCGGCTGTCGAAAGCCGTACAGCGACAGGCTTTTCAACAGCTGGTTGACGCTATGGTCGGCCGTTTTCCCGGTCCCCTCTAACTCCACCCTGGCTGCCTCCAACCTCTCGGCACTCAGTGAATGTACAATGCGCTCTACATCGGGGAAGTTTTTCCTCGTCACGCTCAGCATGCTGACTCGACGGTTCCTCGACCTCACGCCCATGTTGAAGATGAGAAACGCGAAGATATGGTGGGTCGCGAACCGGCCGCCATGACGCTGAAGAACCACCTTCGCCCACGTCTCCAGCGTCATATTCCGTGACAAGACTAGGCTCCGCGCCCGGGCCTCCGCATCCACGCCCCGGTTTAAGCCGGTGGCCGCATCATCGGTACTCTCCTCCGCCTGCCGTGGCCCCCCGCTACCCACCGGGAATAGTGTCGGAAACGTCTTCGCGAGGAATTGCGGCTCAAACGAGTCGGCGAAGTCATCACCCCTCGATATGACAACGTAAGGTTCAGACACATATCCGCGCCGTACCTCTGCCGATCCGGCCAAGGCACGGGTCCCCGTTTCGTCGCGGTTTTCGTCTCGGTCCAAAGCGGCATGGACATATCGCAACTTCTCCATATCCGCCACACCTGGTCGCCCATCAAGGGCGAACATCCCAGACGAGCTAATCTCGTGAACCGCGGCGTCGGTGCCGTCGAGCTCCCTGTCCCAGATCCCATCTTCATCCGCTGCATTTCCTGACTCCACCGCCACATCACCACTGACCTCCAAATCGTGTCCCTGAGCCAGCGTCTCCAGGACCTCTCGGATATCCACACTTCCTCCCTCATCCTCCAGGCCACGCTCCGTCCGTGGAACAACCTGCCCTGTTCGTGCCTTCTCCCACGCCGAAGGTTCGTTCCGCTCCAACCGCTCATAGACTTGGGAAGGCACTCCGTGCGCCGGTGCCTCCCAGCTGTTCAGCTCTGCCGTGTCAATCTCGATGTCGGCATACAGGGGGTTGTGTCTCTTCAACCACACCAGCGCCCTTTCCACGACACGCCGCCGCACCGACAGTAATGACGAGAGATCGCTTGGGGCTGGTTTCTCAGCCCCCTGCCAGGATACGTGGATTTCATCCAGAACTTTCAGTAGCGGGTGCGGAAGGACGTTTGTGACCAGTTCCTGAACATTGTTCGGGAATACTGTGATGTGGCCTTTCACATGCTTCGGGTACCTTACGCTCTGTCTCTGTCCTTCTTGCAGGCTGTATTTGGTGATAAAGCCGTAGCACGAGTTAAGTGCAATCAGCTTCTCCTCGACTGGCGTGAGACTCTTCAGCTCGTCGGGAAACATGTGTTCGCATCCCAACCGCGTTTGCAACCGCGCTGCCGGGGACAACAAGCCTCGTTCGAGGTGCCTCACACAGTCCGCACATCCGGGAATCTTCTTCCCCTCCGGGAAGCAGCGGAGGCACTTAAATGGAGATTGGTCGTGTTTCTCGATCGGCCTTGCCGTCCACCATTCCCACCCCACGTCCTCCAGCTCGGCGGCGCCATACTTACGGTAACAGAACATGCAAGTAAGGATCGGCAACGTCCCCACGTCGTGGAACGCCTTGTAAAAGTTCTGGACCGTCTTGACCTTCCGTTCATGTGGCACTGCTTCGCACCACTCCTGTCGGTGAGATAACCGCTCCTTTTCCGCGAACTCAGCGTCCAATGCCTGCAAGACGCTGACAACATCTTGCGCCCGCTCGGCATCGGTCCTCTCCGGACGGTCTGCGTTTCTGGTTCGCTTCGGAGCCGGCTCCTCGGTACCGCTAGGACCCGCTCTCTTCCGTCCCCTTTGGCGGCTTGGCCGCCCGGGTCCAGGAGAACGGTGCAACGCCGCTTCCCGAGTCTCGCCCACAACCCGCCTTGACGACGCTGTCGGGTTTCGAGCCCGTTGTCGCTGGAGGCCCTGATCCTTCTCCCTTGCCTCTTCGTACTCCTTTTGTCTCGCCTCCCAAATTTCAGCCGACGTCCGGATACCCAGACTTGCCAGCGCCGAAGCGTCTGCCGGTCCTGCCCGCACCGGGGCTTTCCATGATCTGGCCTCCTGGAACTGCCGCTCTACGGCCTCGAAGATGTCCGCCGACGTACGGATTCCCAGACCGGCGAATGCCACATTTTCGCGATTGCGCGCATCACGCCGACGGTTCAGGTCGTCTAGACTCCCCCCATCCATAACGAATTGACGTTAGTAGCCCGACTATCTCGACATTTCTGCCACGACGTACAGGACCCGTCGCAGCACTCTGACATATAGCCCCGCCATCCCGACCTGCTGCCCGGCTATTGCCCTTACCCTTGCTGATATCCAGACCCCATCCTTCGCGTCTTGACCCTGCCGTCGGCTGATCTTCTGCTCTGACGATGGCTCAGAAATCAGTCCACCTCGGCCTGAGAAGGTAGGCTATGTGGCCTTGAAACGATGGTGATGTCTTTCGGTGGTTTCGACGTCGGTTTCGCTCTGCCCTCGCCAATCCATTGGGTAGCCACATTAAGGTTTCCCCCTCTGACACCACGTCCGTCACAGCATCTGGCAGCTCGACAAAGGTGGTGTATCAGTAATCTGGGATGAGCTGCTATATGACCTCCTCGTGGCGACCCGGTTCCTGGCCCTTTCCACCTGCTCCCTCACTTCCAATCTGTCTTCGTCATGTCTCGGCAAGCAACCTTCTCGAACACCATCCACCTGCGTGATTTTGTCGACAGCATCACGGACGACCCGAGTCGGGAAAATGCCCCCAACTACGTGGAGATCCAGACCGACGTCAACATATGCGTTGAGGACGGCTTCCATGGTTCTGTCATCGATGTCGACCCCATCCACACTCGCATTCACGCCTATATGACACGGGAAGAACGGGAGCTCTACACCCCTAATACCTTCTTCTACGCCGATGGCCGATTCTCTGCCGCCCAGTCGCCTGGAGGCGTCCTACAGATCAGCGTCCAGGCTCTCAGCTTGACGAGGTAGGCCCTAAGCCGCCGCCGATCTTGCCATGGCTTACCTTGCTAGGCACCCTGGTGATGTATCCGACTTCGACGAGTATCGCCGATACCTGCCTGGACCGTGGTGCCCCATGGTGACCGTCATCGGATCAGTGCAGTCCCCCAGTGACAACACCTACGACCCATCCGAGCCCCGCTGCTTCATCATCGAAACATCCGTCTACGACGCTTCAAAGTCTACATCAGTGACTTTCTCCGTGGCCTGCTTCTTGGAAAATACGAAACGTTGGCAGAAAGTCAAGACACCTTCGACCGGGGCTCTCTTGAGCATCACCGCCAAGGTCGCTGGCCGCACAACTAACACTAACCAGCTGGCCCTCCGTGTCCTCGACTTGGCCTACCTTCCGAGACCTGCCGCAGTTCCCCCTGCCACGCCGACCTCGACTCCTACTCTGTCTTCAAAGCGGTCTGCCCGCTGGGAGGGCCGGGCCGATCCGTGCACCCCTTCCAAGAGACGGCGCGACTCCGAGAGCGCCAGCGTTGCCAGTCTTCCCTACGGGAATACAACTCTGCAAGAAGCCACAGAAAGCCATGCGCCTCCTTTGACCGAGCGAGACGGCGGGAGGCCTTCTCCTCAGCTCGCGTCTCCTTCGATCATGGCTGACGCTGACGCTGACGAATCTTGTACCACTTTGCCTCCTTCCCCGGGTCCAGATGGCGGAACCAGGCCGCATCGCAGTCGCCATCCCCCAAAGAAGTATTCTCACGAAGACTAGGGGGTTGCATTCGTGTCGAATTCCTGGTGCATATCCCACGATTCAAAGATGGGGCCCTATGCAGTTTGACTCCATCCAGCCGTTTCTGCGTGCTGACGCCTGCATACTTTCTTGTGCCTCTTCCAATCCACTTTCTGGTGATCTTTTCCGCAGTACCCTACGGCCTTGCACCGACCGCACTGTTTGATCTGTTCCTTCGTTCCACATACCGCGCAACCCATGGCTCCTGCCTCCGCCTCGCGCCCTGCCCCAACCTCAAACATCTCTTCTTGAATGGCTTGCCGCGTCTGGATTTCGCACTCGACCTCGCCACACACGCCACTGACGACAACCGCAACATACGGATCGCCCTCTTTGTGGAGGTAGGACATTGGCGTCTGCAGAACGGTTGTGATAGGCGATCCGCAGCTAACACAGGAGGTATTCGATGCTGCGCGACAAGCTGCCTCGTGTTCTCTCATGAAAGGTAGCACCGCACGCCGAAAACGGTCGGCGAAGGAAGAATCGTCTCGGACTTTGGATAGCGGGATGGCCAGGCTCTCCGGGACACGATGATTGAAATTCAGCCCCTCGGGTACCTTGTCGCAGACGAACTGGAACCGAACTGCGTGTGTCGCCATGCTCACGATAAGGGAAAGTCTATAGCGTCTGTAATTCTGGCTATTGTTAAACGAACTGAACGCAGATGCTCTGACTGTGAGATTCTTGGGAGGTTGATGCTCAGATCACTGCTTTGCGCGGTTTGGTTCTTAAGTTTTTGGGGTATGTTTCACGAGGATCTGGCGTCCGTTTCAGCCCTAACATTCCAGTGGCATGATGTGGCGGGTGGTAAAACTTAGCATGACGAAACAAAACCAGACGACTCCCGGTCGGGTTGCGGCAATATATTAATTTCCTAGTCATAAGCTGGAAATAATATACGATTCCCAGATTTTATCTCCAATTTCGTTCCTCAAGGCTCTTTCTGGGCAATCCGCTTGCGGGTTGCGTCTCCTGTAAGATTCTTGGGAGGTTGATGCTCAGATCACTGCTTTGCGCGGTTTGGTTCTTAAGTTTTTGGGGTATGTTTCACGAGGATCTGGCGTCCGTTTCAGCCCTAACATTCCAGTGGCATGATGTGGCGGGTGGTAAAACTTAGCATGACGAAACAAAACCAGACGACTCCCGGTCGGGTTGCGGCAATATATTAATTTCCTAGTCATAAGCTGGAAATAATATACGATTCCCAGATTTTATCTCCAATTTCGTTCCTCAAGGCTCTTTCTGGGCAATCCGCTTGCGGGTTGCGTCTCCTGTCTGGGATCTGCATCCAACAGCGTTAGCGACTTCTCGCAGCCGGAGAAAAGAGAGGCACGTGATACTGCACGTGAGAATGCGACTTGGAGGGTCTGACGTACATGTACATAGGTGCGTCACACAGCCTCCGGACATCGGAATGACAAGAACTTCCCCGGACGCCCCACTATCAGCTTGGCTTGCTTGCCTTTTCCTACCTAGGTACCTACCTATCTAAACCTTTTCTCCAAAGTCGAATCTACGTTATTTGTATGACTCTCTAGGGCAAATTACCCAGCTGAACTTCGTCTCAACGTCGACAGAATTACTTCCGCCACCCGACTGAAGAACCGATCAACTGAACCTCGACATCTCCAACGATAATGTGCCCGACTCCCGATCAAGCACCGGCTGCGAATGGCCATGCCAATGGTGCGAATGGCGCCAATGGCTCTGACGGCTGTATGTTATGTTCTGCGCATCTGTGGCATCATAGGCCACCGAAGAGAGCCTCTGCTAACGTCTCCCATAGCTCACCCTGGCTTCACGGCCATTGCTGTGGGTGCTCTCCTACCTTTCCTTCACGACGGCTCGCGGCCTCCGTTCACTCGGCCAGAGTTCTAATCGCAGTGTCCACAGACCAAGCCCACGCACTCTAGCCCTTACCAGCCCGTTGGTGACTTCCTGAGCAATGTTTCCAGGTTCAAGATCAGTGAGTCTACTGAACAGAAACGAACTAGGCGGGATCAGAAATCCCCCTAGACGCATACCTTTCTAACGCCATTACCTCCTCCTAGTCGAATCTACCCTTCGTGAAGGCGAGCAGTTCGCCAACGCATTCTTCGACACCGAGACCAAGATCAAGATTGCCAAGGCCCTCGACGACTTCGGCGTTGACTACATTGAATTGACGTCCCCGGCGTCCAGCGAGCAGTCGCGTAAGGACTGCGAGACGATCTGCAAGCTCGGCCTCAAGGCTAAGATTCTTACTCACGTCCGTTGCCACATGGACGATGCCCGTCTCGCTGTCGAGACTGGTGTTGATGGCCTCGATGTCGTTATCGGAACATCCTCATACCTTCGCGAGCACTCCCACGGCAAGGACATGACCTACATCATTAACGTGAGCCACACTGCTTCAATCGGGCTTTTGGAATCGCCTAGAGCGCTCCATTGATGGCCGGCACCGTACTGACCATTGACAGACTGCAATCGAGGTCATTGAGTTCGTCAAGTCCAAGGGACTTGAGGTCCGTTTCTCCAGCGAGGACTCTTTCCGGTCCAACCTGGTCGACCTTCTCTCTGTCTACAGTGCTGTCGACAAAGTTGGCGTCACGCGCGTCGGTATTGCGGATACGGTGTAAGTGGTACTACGAGACCGCCTCGCAAAGAGTGGTTTGCTGATTTTCTCCCAGTGGTTGCGCGTCCCCCAGGCAAGTCTACGACTTGGTGAGGAGTAAGTCACGGAACAGTACCCCTTTGGAACATCGTTTGACAAAGACCCGACAGCTCTTCGTGGTGTCGTCAAGTGTGACATCGAGACTCACTTCCACGATGACACTGGCTGTGCCGTCGCCAACGCCTACTGCGCTCTTGAGGCTGGTGCCACGCATGGTATGTGTCCATCGAACCCTTTAGCCTGAAAGATGATACTAATAGAATACCTCACTAGTTGACACATCGGTCCTTGGTATGTTCTTGCAGCCATTGTCTGGTCATTCTGGTGGCTCTAGAGCTACCGCCGCGACAACTCATGAAACGGCATGTTGACTTGCCTTTAGGAATCGGCGAGCGCAACGGTATCACCACCCTCGGTGGCCTGATGGCGGTACGTTTTGAAACACCCTGATACATATTCGAGCTACAGGCTAATTTTGTTCAAGAGAATGGTTGTTGCCGATCGCGAATATGTTACTAGCAAGTAGGTCACATCGTCCGTGCTTCTATTATCCTCTTTAACTGACCCATGTACTAGGTACAAGCTGCACAAGCTCAAGGACCTCGAGAACCTTGTGGCCGACGCTGGTAAGTCTACTTCGTCCAGACTTCTTTGTGGATGTGGCTGGTCTCGGACGAGGCTTTCGACGGCCTCGCTTGACCTGGAATCACAACCTGTTGGATCTCGACATCCGTTGTCCCTTCTTGACCCTCACCTGCAACGATGGCCGGTATGTCAGGCAGGAGCTAACGAAGGCAGTTCAAATCAACATCCCATTCAACAACCCCATCACTGGATTCGTATGTTCTCCCTCAAGACCCATCAGCAAATCATAGCTAACCCTAGCATCAGTGTGCCTTCACCCACAAGGCCGGCATTCATGCCAAGGCTATTCTGAACAACCCAAGCACGTACGAGGTCCTCAACCCCTCCGACTTCGGCCTGTCCCGCTGTAAGTGACTTTATTCCTCCCTGAGAGTGCTCGACTGACAGATTTTACAGACGTTCACTTCGCGTCAAGATTGACTGGCTGGAACGCCATCAAGAGCCGTGTCGAGCAGCTTGGCCTGACCATGACCGATGCCCAGGTCAAGGAGTGCACCAAGAAGGTCAAGGCCATGGCTGACGTCAGGCCGCTGGCCATTGACGATGCCGATTCGGTCATCCGCACCTTCCACCTGAACTTGACTTCGGAAGAGGAGAAGCCCCTGCTCCCTGACCTGACTTCCGAGGAGCATGCCAAGTTTGTGCAGGCCGAGAAGGAGATCGCTGCTGAGCCTGAGAAGAGGTCATTGGACGAGGCCACTGAGGAAACGAATGGCAGCGCCGCCAAGAAGGTCAAGGTCTAAGCTGGGATTGTTTAACAGGCGCCCAAAAAGGGAGGGAAGCTCTCACAAATTGGATAACATGTACACTTGAACAGATTTGGATGTTTGAATCGCAGAATACTTCAGTTAATGTGCGTTGAGCCTGAGCGAACTTCTACCTCTGGCTAACCTCGAATCTTTGCTTACCTCGGCGAAGGATGTGATGCAAGCGCTGGTGCCCTCGTCATGAGTATCTGGAGTACCTGATAGCGTCACAGTGTTTGGAACACATCAATGGTATGTCCATGTAATAAAAGGCACTGCAAACACTTCAGAAAACGAGGCAGAGGAGAGAGGTGAACAAGCGAGGAATGACGCGGTGTACATAGCAACATAACTGCCGAATAAGGCGAGTCAGCCCCGTGCCGTGTGCGGATAAAACCTACAGGGAGTGTCTGCTCAACCAGAACCGGGTTGGTAAACTCCATGCTCCCGTTGGCGAGCCTCTCGTCCACAATTGCATGCTCAGTTGATAAGCTGCCGCGGTGCAGACCCCACGGCCTGCTGCACATGCCGTGCAGGGTTCCATTGGACAATAATGAAGATAAGAACCATCGGAGCTTGGCAAAGTTGACCACCTCATAGATGAGAGAAACAGCGACATGAAGAGGGGAGTCTCGAGTCATCATTCGTAGCGCCACTTTGAGCTCGTCGCCTGTAAAGAGAACAGAGCAAAACCACATTAATAATCGTACAATAGCCCCGGATAGTGTGTTCTTCGCAGGGCAACTGGACAGTCCAGAACCAGGGTTTGCCTTCCGTCCACATGTCCATAATCAAGAAAACCGGTCTCCCTTGGGGCTCTTAAATGGCGCCGCACTTTCGTACTTGCTCTTCTCGAATATCCGTTGCTCCTCCGTGGTTGGCGCATGGCGTGTCGGCGCTGGGTCAGCGCCGGCTTCCTGGCTGGGAGAGCCAGCCGTGTCGGTGCGGGCAGGGCTAGCAGCCGGGGATCCGCCCATTGTCGCGGACGAGAGGGGTCTGCTGGGGACGTTCTCGGAGTATTCCATCGACTCGATCATTTGCTTCTTTCTGCGCTGGTCTTCAAGCCTGGTCATCCGGTCCGCGTTGATGCTTTTCTTTGCGAAGTAGTATGCGCCTCCGCCAGCTGCCACGCTCGTGTCAGTCATTTGTCTCTCGTTGTATTAGATTGCTGGGCAGTCTTACCGACGCAAAGAGAGCCCCATCCGAGCCTAGAATCCAGAAGGGTCAGATTGTCGAGGTGTTCTACGGACTCGGCGCAATGGGACCTGCTTACCAGAAAGATTTGACCTACATCATCGTCAGATTAGCTCGGTTGCAGCACACGATGTCATCCTTGGCTCCCTTACGTTGTTCATATTGTCCTTGTGGATGAATTGACTGTGATTATTTGATCTGAAAGCTGTAGCAAAACAGGTGGAAGAGGAAGAAGACAGGGCGGCGGCGACAAACGGAAAGAGAGATCGTAAAATGTTCAGTCGTTCCGAGTGACATGGATTAATGGGGTGATATCAACGACTTCTCCCACGGTCCAGCCATTCAGCTCCCGCCTGAACCGTGCGTGCTTCTCTCCAAAGACCCACCCCACCTCCGGCTCCGGGCTAGCGATGGGACGGGACTGAGTGAATGACAAGTTGGGCTCGCCCTGGCGCCTGTGTGGATGACTACACGCGACCTTGGCGACGTACAGGGGGCCAGGGGGCCACAGGACCAGGCAGCGAAGAGAGCACTGTAAAACGCACTACGAAACCAGCTCGCAAGCCCCACGGCAGGTGGGACCCCAGCTGAGGTGCCCTGCTACTGCCGCTGCCCGACTGGCCATCAGCGGCTCCTGCCCAGACCAGGCTCTGCCAGGCACACCAAATAAACGGCCGTCCAGTTCGACCTAGCGCTATGTGGGACCCCGGCCCAGTGACGCTGCCGACCAGGAAACAGCTTACGACAGGCGAGGAGGTCGTCCAGGCGGGACATGAGACTTCGACGGCAACTGGAACATCTAACACTGCCACCGCCCGCCGATCTCCCTTCCAATGCCGACTGTCCTCAACAGATAGATGCCAGCTCAGACACCGACGGACGCCTAAGCACATCACAGTATCCTCGCGAAATACACGAACCACAGCCAACCCCTCAACGCGTTTTCAGAACAACGTCATGTCCTCCGAATAGCACTTCACCCCCGCAAGCTTCGAACAGAAACCTAGAGACATCATTATGGTCGGGCGTCCAGTGCGGCCACATTTCACCTCGTCGACTCTTCGAACACAATCAGCTTCATCCACCAAAGCAGCGTCTCGTCAGGAACATTCGCTTGCAGGTGAACTTCATTGTTACTGCGGCGGCTCGCTTCGCGTGCCTTGAGAACCAGTCACAGTGGCCGAACCTGGCTATTATGGGTGTTCTCGACTCGAAACCCCGCTGTCTACTTGATTCCTCCATTTCGCAAATTCCAACATGGCGCCTTTAGGGGAGAACGGGCCCGACGGCTCGTCACTTGTGAGTCGCGCCTACTCGACGTTGGTCGGATGGCATTGTCAATGTTCTAACGTCATCCCAGAAGCCCGTGTCGTCGCTACGAGCCAAGTTCGAGAATCTGCAGATGGCCCATACCCCCGAACAAGGCACCGGCCCCTCTCCCCCTCGAACAGTCTCTCCGGCACCCAAACCCGAACGATTGCGCGAAGTCAAGGCGGTTCAAGACATCACACACCATGCGCCCGCACCACCACCTCCGCCGAAACCACGAGGCGATCGTGCCAGTGTCTCTGCGACGCATCTCCCCCTCCCTCACCAAGAGCCTGGTCCCCGCTCTTCCACGCGTTCTCTCGGCCCACCGCCTCCACTGAGCCCGAAACCTTTAACGACAGCTCCGTCTGTTATGATCGAGCCTCCTCAGTCTCCGCCAAAGCACATGGTCGCAAGGTTCGCTCGCGATGATGCGCCTAGCTTGCTGAACCCTGACTACATTGCGACTCCGACCACTCCGTCCATACCTTCTCGTTCCTTCAAGATACCCAGCCGAACATCAACACCTACGCTCGAACCTCGGAAGTCACCCATGCTCACTGCCTCACAGCCACCATCGCCGCCCCCGCCCAGGCGATCCGGAGAAATACGGAGAGAGAAGCCGGCGCCACCTATCAACCGGGGTGACAAGCCCCTGATTCCGGCGCAACGGCGGACATCGGTCTTCGCCGACCCGATTCGATTACCGGAACCACGGCGACAGCCTCAGGAAACTTCTCCATTTAACAGCCCGCCTAGCAGCCCGGGGAGTCATGGCGGAGACACTCCTCCTCTACCCTCAAGACCAAGACCTCAGGTTGCGCAGACAGACATGTTCCGGCCCAGAAAGCCAGACCTGGTGTTCGAGCCACCCCCTCTACACCATTCACTTGTTACCAAACGTCAACGAGACAACGATGTTAGCATAAGAGAGCAGGGGTCTCATCAGCATACCGGTGAACAGAAACCAGTACTGCCAACCAGACCATTGTCACAAATGGAGCCACCCCCTCGACCAGCGCCCCTTTCATCCGCCATAATGATGCCTCCGCCAAGGCCAGCTCGCCAAGGCACTGTGACGGCCCCTGTCCAGGAAGCAGCCACGCCTCCGAAGCGTATAGTTTCTACACCAACCCCAGGCATTCTTCCGCCCCCAACTCGGGTGCCTGGACGATCAAATACTGTTGTCGACAGGTCCCTGGACAGAAGCGCTCCGCCTGACGTACGTCCAATCCGGACCTCTGCTCCTGCTCTTGCGTCATCTGCCCTTCCTTCTACAGCGAACCCTGCTGCGCAACCGCCCGTGACGAAGTCAGACGGTGCCAGTCAAGGCTCCACTTACCCTGATCCTTCCAACACAAATCGGAGACCGCCATTTATCAAGCAAGGGGTACACGAGATACCGACCAAGTACGATACCCGCGTCTTTGATGTCTGTGGAGATCTCGTTTGCACCACGGGTATTCTTACTCGAGTCTGGAGTATCCGAGACGGCGAACTGCTCATGAGCTTTGCGCACGGTGAGGGCGTCAAGGCTACATCCATCGCTTTCAAGCCCGGCTCGAACGTCGACGAAGAAGGTCAGCGCCTATGGATTGGCAACAATATGGGGGAGATCATGGAAGCCGATATTGCCACGCAAAGTGTCGTCGCCAAGAAAGCAACAGCTCATGCGCGGCACGAGGTTACCAAGATTCACCGGCATTACAATGAGCTGTGGACTCTAGACGAGAGCGGTACGCTTGCGATCTGGGGTCCCGACGAGGACCATACGCCAAACCTCAATGGGAACCCGCATCAAACCTATCGACTTCCCAGGAACCCCTCATTCTCTATGGTTGTAGGGGACGAGCTATGGCACGCAACAGGCAAAGAAATCCGTGTGTTTGCGCCCACGCTCGAAGGCGCAACGCAATTTCAGGTTCTGATTCGGCCACTTGTGCAAGACAACACCGGCGATGTCACAGCTGGGACCCTTATGCGAACACAGCCAGGTAAAGCTTTCTTCGGGCACACCGATGGCAAAATCAGCATCTACAACACAAAGGACTTTTCTTGTCTTGGCGTTTTGAATGTGAGCGGGTACAAGATCAACTCGCTGGCAGGCGTGGGAGATTACATCTGGGCTGGCTTCAACAACGGCAAGATATCCGTTTACGACATCGGTCAAACCCCATGGACGATCAAGAAAGAGTGGCAAGCACACGAAAGCCCTGTCGTCAAGATGATTTCAGACCCTTCCAGTTGCTACAGGATAGATCGGCTGCAGGTTGTTTCCCTAGGCGCTGACAATGTTCTCCGTGCGTGGGACGGACTGCTACAGGACGATTGGCAGGAAAACGACATGAAGGCTCAGGAGCCCAAGTACTGTGATTTTGAAGATATCAAAGCTATGGTCATGACGTGGAATGCTGGGGCATCCACACCCCACAGCCTTCGATATGCGGATCAAGACGCCAGCTTCATTCGTAATCTACTTCAGTCGAGCGATTCGCCAGATATCCTGGTTTTTGGTTTCCAAGAACTTGTTGACCTGGAGGACAAGACTGCTACAGCCAGTGAGTGACCTATAATCCGCTTTGATTCATATAAGTCTGACCATAGCCCAGAGCGGTTCTTCAAGTCCAAGAAGAAGGAAGGGTCAGACCAGGAGCGAATGAGCCATCAGTACCGAGATTGGCGGGATTTTCTAATGAAAAGCCTCGACGATTACATGCCTCGACAGGATCTGTACCACCTGCTTCATACGGCCACGCTGGTGGGACTCTTCACATGCATCTTTGTCAAAGCCTCACTTCGGGACCGGATCCGCAATTTGAGCGCCTCCGAGGTCAAACGCGGCATGGGAGGCCTGCACGGGAACAAGGGCGCCATCGTCGTCCGATTCCTTGTTGACGATACTTCCATGTGCTTCATCAATTGCCATTTGGCTGCTGGTCAATCGCAGGCTAACAGTCGTCACAATGACATCGCTGCCATCTTGGAGGCGCCGGTCTTGCCCGTTGAACGAGATGCCAGCAGGCGCATTGACAGCTTCACCGGTGGTGGTGATGGAACTTTGATCCTGGATCACGAGCTGTGCGTATTGAACGGAGATCTCAACTATCGCATTGACACCATGTCGCGCGACACGGTTGTCATGGCAGTCAAGCAAAACAATCTGGCGAAGCTACTGGAGCGCGATCAGCTTCTTGTAGCTAGGCGGCGGAATGCCGGCTTTCGCCTTCGGGCCTTCGAGGAGCTGCCTATCACGTTTGCCCCGACATACAAGTACGATGTTGGCACGGATAATTACGACACAAGCGAGAAGCGCCGCTCCCCCGCTTGGTGCGATCGACTCTTGTACCGTGGGCGCGGGCGGATCAAGCAGCTTGACTATGTGCGTCATGAGGTTCGTGTGTCGGATCATCGGCCTGTGACGGGACGGTTCAGGTTCACGGTAAAGCGGATTGATCCAAAGGATCGGGCCATTGCGTGGATGGACTCTCAAGTCCGTTTCGAAGACCTCCGGGCGAAGGAGGGAAACGACGAAAAGTAGGCGCCCTTGATCATGGACATAATCCGCATCTTGCTAACCCAGGACAGGATGGCATACCTGATGCACGTTATCGGGTACGATACGGCTACAGCAAAGACTCTTGTCAAGCCCCGGAGAGACCGAAGCCCTAGCAGGACCAGAGCCTAACGGGGCAAGGCATGTTACGCACAGTAGGCCTATATTCGACATAAAGACGCGGTGGTATGGCGGCACGGCATGGACTGGGGGAAGATGGGATCTGCTTTGTGCTACAAAAGGCGACACGGCGCGCGGATAGACGGGTGGTATCCCGCCTGGGAGCGGGAAACGGGCGCCGAGCAATAGAATCGGATGCACGGCCAGGCCGCGATGGTAAGGGGCTGGCTGTTTGGCTGGGAGCTATGGCCCAGAGAGAAAGAGCAGCGTTTAATGAATGATAGAATTCGAGCGTCGAACGTGAGACTGGTCATTTTATGCTGGTGGTGGCTGCAGCGGTAGGTGGTGTCTCGTTGCTACCATGCAAAAACGGTTAGGCAAGTCAATGCCCATTCTGGCAGCTACACGACAGAACTTCTGAGAGACGACAATGCCTGGCTGCCCCCGTCGGAACTACACTCGCCAATGATCTTGTAGAGCAGCCAAGTAGTTGGTACAAACACTGGCACAAGCATTCACGAGGAGGGAAACGTTGAGTTGGCCCAATTCTTTTGATAATAATTTCAACGAGGCCTATGCGAAGATGAGGATCCCAGCGCAAACGGCTCGGGATCGAGAAATATAAAGTCAAGTCTAGATGTACTGTGGGCCTTTTCTCTCTCCATTTACTACTGTCTTTTCAAGGACTCCAATGTGTCTCAACACGAACTGTACACGATCGAAGGAAAACCTGTACTCAGGGTAAACGAGCACCGAGCGGCACATTACAGGCCAAGCAGAGCGCGGGCGCCCGGCTCACTGCAGACGTAGATGACGTCGTGGTCGTCAGAGAAACCGTTGAATTTGGTAGCAGAGCACTTAGTGTAGGCGCCCATGTCTTCAAAGTAAAGCCAGTCGCCAACGTCGAGTTCGTGCTCGAAGGAGATGCTCTCGGTGATGCGGTCGATGCCGTCGCAGGTGGGGCCCCAGACAGAGTAGCGGGTACCCTGGCCCTCGGGACAGGCATTGGCGGCAGGATGGCCGAAGAGCGTGCGGGCGCTGGTGCGGAGGACCTTGGCAACAGGGTGCTGATGGTCGAACATGATGGAGGAGAAGTTGCCGTAGAGGCCGTCGTTGACGTAAATCATGTAGCTCTTGTCATCAGCGGGGGTGGGGCCGTCAACGGTGCGGCGGGCAATGACGTTGCAGGCAATTGTGAAGGCCGAGGACACGTAGTAGCGGCCGGGCTCCGCCATGATGTTGACGTTGCTGCTGGGAGGGAAGTACTCGTCGAGGGCACCGCGGAGAACAGCGGCCATGTCCTCAAAGCTGTCGTCGCAGAAACCGCCGCCGATGTCGAGCGTCTTCATGTTGAAGCCGAACGAGCGACCCTGTTCGAACACGAGGTACGAGTCGTGAACAGCCTTGTAGAAGGCCATGGGGTCAGAGGCGCCGGAGCCGACGTGGAAGCTCACGCCGACAACGTTGAGGCCTAGATCCCGGGCCAGAGCGAGAAGTTCACCGGCAATCTCCTTAGAAGCACCAAACTTCATGCTGAAGCGGCACAGGCTGGACTCGTCATCGGTCATGATGCGGAGGAAGAGCTCGGCACCAGGGTAAAGCTTGGCGATCTTGTAGAGCTCGTCGGCGTTGTCAAAGGTCATCTGCTTGACGCCCTGGGTCTTGACGTAGCGGAGGTACGAGTTGGTCTTGCAGGGCTGAGCGTAGATAATGCGCTCCGAGTCGAGGCCCATGTTGAGGATCTGATCGATCTCCCACTTGGAGGCGCAGTCAAAGCCGGTGCCGAGGGCAGCCAGAAGCTCGATGACACGAGGGTCGGGGTTGCACTTGACGGCATAGAAGGGCTTGACGCGAGGCAAGTTGAGCTTCCAGCGCATGTGCTGGCGGTAAACCTCGCCGAGGTCGGCAACGAAAAAGGTGTCTTCTTCGCCGGCTCCGCAGGACTCGGTGTCGATGCTTTCGACACGGCGGCGGAGAGCCTCGCCGATGAGCTGCTTGGGCGTGATCACGGCATTGTTGGCGGGGGGGTGATCAGCGTATTGCTGCTTCGTCTTCAGGATTGTATGATAGGTACGATCATAATTGATGGTAGGCGGGGCATAATGCTCAAGAGCGACAGTTGCCATAACCATATCCGTGAAGTTGACCGGTTGGTGGAGGACGAGCTGTTAACTTGTCGGTCGAAGTTGAAGCCTGGTTGTCAAGCGGGTCCTAGGGTGGCCGGAAGCGGTAGCAGGCAGATCCCTCAGCGATCTGGCGAGTTCTCCTCGACTCTCCCTCGACGAGAGGAAGAGGCTCCGAGTGCGTCCTATGCGGCAGCTGATCGAGTGTAGAGTCGACGGGAGGCGTCTGTTGAAACAGAGCGTCGAACAGGAAGAACTCGAGTTGTTGCTTAGGCGTGCGCAGGAGCGGGAGGGGGAATGTTGTTGGTGATGTGGAAAGACTTTCGAACGCTGAAATCTTGATCACTGACGAAGCTGACGGCTGCAGGAGCCGTGGTGCGCTTGCTGCCTTTGAGACGACCAAAGGCGAGTCGGGTTCTGTGGGGTAGGAATCTCCGTGGTGTCGAAGATCTGGACAAGTAAAGTTTCGTCAGCAGGTGTCCCGTTCAAAGTGGCGTGGTCCTTCGCGTCAAAGGTCGTCGATGGTGGCGATGAGAGGGAGGCTTGGATTTGACGCGGTTTGCCTATTAACCTCGTCGCAGTCAAGGCGAGTTTTTGTCACCGGAAGAATCATCATGGTGGCCGGGGATATCATGTCGTGTTGCCGTGTCGAGCCCAAATAATCTCGTGCACAATCGCTCGAATATTTGCATGTCATAAAAAGACCAAACTTACCCAAAAGCTTTGTTGTTTGTACGAGATGCCTGAAGGGTTCAGACAGCTGTGATGCGACTGAGGATGCGAGAAAGTGCTGGAAGCGTGGTGAGCTCAAAAACGAGGTGTTTTGGTCGAGGACGGGAGCCAGGTCGAAGCACTGGTGGGGTGGCAGCGAGGTGGTAGGTTTTTATTCGGTAACAGCAAAATTCTTAGGTCAGCGAAGGCGGTCGTGGTACCACGGGCAGGGCTAAAAATCTTCAAGGTCTGGCTCTGGGCGTGCCTGCCCAAGCCCCATCGCCTGTTCTCCCCCTGTCTCCGAAGCTCCTGCCAGGACAGAGTTCGCGTTTTCTCGAGGTACAGTGTCTCAACCCCTCCAATGACGGAGCGTTACCCGCTGCTAGGCCCCTTCGGGTCGATCTGTCGTGTGCCGGTACCCAATTATCTGCTTTTCATGATGCGTGCCAACCCCTCTTACAGCCCACCAGGACCCAGACGGTTCTCGACCGTCGCAGCTTTCGCTCCACTATCAAGTAGAGGGTACATCTTGTCGGGCAATGCACCAGGAAACGGTACCTGACATGAAGACGCCTAAGAACGGAACAACGGACATCGTGATCGACCTCTTACGAGCCACCGAGAGAGCCCTCTGTCTCCCAGACAGGATACGACGAGCATCGAGTGCAGCATGGCCTCCTATCATGTCATCCGAAATGACACCGTCCTCCAGACCGCAACTCTGGACCTGGCCACCCCATGGAACAATCAACGACGACGTGTCCTGTGAGCGGGTCACAGCCAGCATGGCAATGGAACCGCCAGGAGGCCACCCTGCCGCATCCGACCGGGGAAGCTTCTGCTCCTCCTGCAACAGCTCTTGAAGCTCGAACCTCATCGCCAGACCGCCAGTCCCTCTGCTCCCCGACCTCACAACCACCACCTCATTCCGAGAAATTCCCTCATCTCCATCAACAAACCGCCCACTCGGGCGTGTCTCCGGAACACCCTGTCCTCCATCCCGCTTGGAACTCCTCAAAGTCTTTTCGCTGCTGCTGCTGAGGGCTCCCTCCCTTGCCCAGTCGTGGATTATTCCGGCTGCCTTTCCCGGTTCTCGCGCATGCAGAGTGCTCCCAGGGGGGGTTGTCAGACAAGTCAATATCCCTAACAGATTCGCACCCTCCTCCTACCTCCCCCCCCCCCAGCCATCGAACATTACGGCCCTCATCGATAATTCTGATGACAGACTGCTTGCAATGCTCCACCAAACGAGCTGAGGTGCTGGATCCGCCGTAAAAAGCTGCACCGCGCTTGCGCACCGCTTCCATGAATTGTGAATTGGCGTGGCGGGGTCGTGACGTATGCGGGGCACTTCCGTTTTCTCACCACGGGTGGGTTCCGCTCGGCCACTCCGTTTATAATATGGTCCGCATCGCGTTCGGCAACCGGGCTGGCTGGAAGGTGCCTGTGCCTGTGCCTGTGCCGGTCAACTGGTGATCTATCAAGACCACCGACTCGCGCTGACACCTCACCGTCTATCGTGAGGGTACACGTGACCTTGCACGCCTCATTCAGCTTCACCGCGCTCTTTGGAAGCATTTACATTTGTCATGATCAGGAATGATGTACTCTGCCACTTAGTCCGATGGTCCAAAACTGCGGACCTCGGGTCTGAAAAGGCGAGCACGCCGGTTGTAGCGGTTCCCACCCAGCTCTTGCGACTCGGGAGAGATCGCCACCCCCTGGCGTCCTTGCGGGTTGATCTTGCGTTTTGCTGTGGTCTCTTTGCCATTAAGTAGTATGGGCAGGAAGACGTATCGTGTAGAACGCGTGGAGTTTACGAATAGAGAAAATGAGATCCACAGTCTCAGCACTTGGAGGAGGGGTATTATTCTTGTCACATGATGGTACAGTAGATGGTTACAAGATGTTACAAGCCGACGCGGAGAATTCGTCCTGGGACAAAAGGTCGCGTGTCGTCACTTAGTCAAGATCTTCGACACCCTTGATGTCCATCTCTTGGATCTTCCAGGTCGCGTCAACCCAGTTCCTCTTCTCACCGAGGAAGGCCACCCGCTCTTCCTCCTTCTTGAGGCCGTCCACAAGGAACTTCTGCGCCACAGCGCGCACCTGCTCCTTCGTCACGTCGAGCAGCTGCTCGCGGCGTGTCTGCTTCATCTCGTCGGTGATGCCGGACAGTAAGCGGCCCATGCCCTCTTCGTTGACCGACCGCGGCGCATCCACGCTCTGGAATATGGATAGCTTTGCCTCCTCGAGATCCCTCTCCGCCCACGACTTGTCGACAGCCCATTGTCCGGCGCCGCGCATGATTGAGAGCGTGTTCTGTGGGTTGGGGTCGCGGTAAGAGTAAAAGCCGAAGAGGCCATCAAGTGCGCGGGAGTATGCTCCGCCACCATAAGCACCGCCCTTCTCGCGAATCTCGTGGTGGAGGTGCTTGTGTGTGAGGAGCTGTGCCAGCACCTGCAGAGGTGCACCCTCTGCTGATGTGTATGACGTGGTCGGCAGGGCGAGGGAGCCATAGTACACCTGGTAAGGTAGGGGGTAGAACGATTTGGCATCCCGGGCGAAGCTCGTCGGCTGTGTTGCTGGCAAGGAAACGCTGCTCGCTGGTACGGACGACAAGAACTTGCTGAGCGCCGACGTGTTGGCCCCCACGCTCTCAGAACCGCAGGTAAGAGCGGTCCGCATATTTCCGCCCGCCAGCGCAAGCTGCTGGATCTTCTTGAGCTTGTCGATGACATCAACTAACCCGTCCGACTCGGGCCGGTTGGCTAGCGAGGTAATGAGCTTCACCTGGGAGAGACCACCAATCTGCTGCCTGAGCCAGGCGTTGCGCGTCAGGCCGGATTCGGCAACACCGCGGGCGAACTGGTGTCCAGACGAGGCAATATCGTTCACAACGCCGTCTGCCGAGGCCTGCAGGAGCTGCCTGATCCTTTGCCCGGCTTCAGGGCTGTCAAAGTCAGTTTCCTGTATTAGCTTACGCATAAGGTCGAACATGGCAGGAACATTTCGGTCCAATGCCATGCCTGCAAATATGAAGCCCTCAGTGGCATGTTGGAAGTCGGTGGGCGAAGGGGTGGAGTGGTAGCCGACCGACATGCCACCAGTCTTGAGCTTCATCAAGTCCTCCAGCTGCTCCATCGACGTGTCCTTGGTGCCCAGGCGCATGATACTGTCCGTAAAGAGGGGAATGAGTTCTCTTAGTTCATCGGGAAGGTTTTCAATCGTGTTAACGGCTCGGAAGTAGGTGAGCCCATTTGTGGGGGCCTCGTGCCACTGGGTCTTCACGCCGTTGGTGCTGTCGTCACGTACCACGACGGGTTCCTTACTCCTGGGAATATCCTTGACGTGAACGGTGGGCAGGCAGGAGAGGTCCTCGGTGTTGGACTTGCCCTGTTCGACAAGTAACTCCAGCTCGCGCTCCTCGAACTGCTTGCGGGCTTCGGCCTCACCTCCAGCCTTCTTCGTCGCTTCCTCAATCATGGCCGCCAGCCTCGTCTTCTCTTCAGCAGCAAGGTCTTCACTGAAAGTAGCCGAAGGGGTCATGGTGAAGGTCAGAGTGTTGTCGTTGAGCAGGTACTTGTCAATCAAGCCCTCAAGGTAGTCGCCTTCGGCCAGTCTGGCCTCGAATGCTGAGATGGTATCACTCCAGGCAAGCGAGTCAAACGGATCGACTCCGGTGAACCACTTGGGCTTGAGTCGATGGAGCAGAGACATGCCAAAATTGGCGGTCTTGTGCTTCAGGGCCAGCTCGAGTTGGTGTAGGGAGCCGTCAATTTTGGTGCGGTCGAATCCGTTCTGGCGGGCCTCCTTGAGGATACGCTGGATCTCGGCCTTCAGCTTGGGAACATCCGTCTCCTGGACGCCCGTCAAGCCAACAGAGTAAATTCCCAGCTTGCCAGATCCATCGTAGCCTGCGTTGGGACTGAAGTCGGTTCCAAGACCCGATTCAATCAAGCCCCTGTAGAGAGGGGAGCCGTAGCCATCCATCAAGAGAGTAGAGAGCAGCGACAGCGAGAACGTCTCGACAACATCAGAAGTCTCACCCACGACCCAGGAAACGGACGTCTTGAACTGCTTATCCGCGGCCACCAAGGGATCCAGGGGTCCTTCCACGGTGTGCTCCTGGGGCCCCTTGCTTAGATCGATCGGGCTGTGGACGAGCGTATCCTCGGCAATGTGGTCGAAGACCTTCAACCGCGCATCCACCTCTTGCAAGTGATCGGCCAGGGGCATGTCACCGTAAGTGAAGAGTTTGGCGTTGCTGGGGTGGTAGTGTTTGGCGTGGTACTCCGACAGCTGCTCGTACGTCAGGTCAGTGATCTTTTGCGGATCGCCACCCGAGTTGTTGATGTCGGGGAATATCCTGTCCTGGAAACGGATGTAAAACAGGTAACCGGCGTCGGACATCTGCCCCTTCATCTCGTTATATACAACGCCCTTGAAGACGAGCTTGCTGTCTTCGGGCGTAGCCTCCGCGGTCTGCATCGCCTGGGGGTTCTCGGGCCCTATCCTCCATCCTTCTTGCGTGAAGTCGGTCTTTTTCAGAAGAGGGTGAAGAGTGGCGTCCATATAGACAGACATGAGGTTCTTGAAGTCCTGCGCGTTGGTTGTCGAGTACGGGTAGAAAGTGTGGTCGGATGCGGTAAAGGCATTCATGAAGTTGGAAAGAGTACGTGGGAGCATTTTGAAGAAGGGATCACGAATGGGGTATCTGGAGGATGTCAGCTTAGGAAGGCCTGGATGAAGTACGATGACCAGGAAACATACTTCTGGCTGCCGCAGAGCGTGGTGTGCTCCAGGATATGAGGCACACCAGTGTCGTCGGGAGGATTCGTCTTGAAGCCGATGGAGAAGACATTGTTGCTGTCGTCCCTGGCGATGTGGAGGTAGTCGGCGCCAGTCTTGTCGTGCTGAAGATGCAACGCCGTCAGCTTGAGCTCGGGCACATGCTTGGACCGCAGCAGGGTGAAGCCATGGAGCTTCTCGCCGGCTTTTGGGTACTGAGCGATCTCAGTAACAGCTGCACGAGCTGTGCTAGCAACGTTGGCTGCGTTCTTGGCCGTGTTGCGCAGCATGTTCGTGGTGTGTTGTCTGAAGGATGGAGAGATCTCTAACACGCGACGACAGCATGGTTCTCCAGACAGACAGAATTATGTGACAGGGGGTCTAGTGTACAGTGCGCGGATGAATCATCCAGGCTCCGGAGCTTCGGGCGGGTTTTCAAGAGCAACTGACAGGCCTGAGCCACAGTGGAGCCTTGCAGGAGGCAATTCCCAAATTTTCTCTGGCAGTTCGGAAATGTAGCTCCACTTCAACCCGCAATGCCGTACATTCATTCGTCATCAACTGGGAGAGCAAAGTTTCCTTTAGTGCAATTCAGAAGCAAGTCGTCGTTCTATCGGGTGTTACTAGCCCATGGCCAACGCATTATCGGGTCTTAACCCCATCTGCCTGGCCTCGCCCAGTCTGAACGAGCCAATCTAAGGCGTCGATCAGATTTCATGACCACAGTACAATATGCTTCCACCTCCGTAGTCCCCGGTCTGCTGGGTCATCATTTGCTTAAGCCGATAGTTCCTGAATCGAGTCTTCGCCGTCCGCTGCATTCGTCCTCAATCTCCTCCCCTTCGTGTTGGCCTCATTCAGATCGCGACAGGACGGGATCAAAGACATGCGGGACCCTTAGACCGGAACATAATTCTTGAAGGAATCAATAAGGACACTTTGGAAGCGCCCAAGCGCAACGTGCCCACCCAAACGAAGCAGTACACATCCCCTCCCGCCTGGGCGTTGCTTTTGCATTGCATTCCATTTCTAATGCGAATACCCTTCCCCTAGTCGACAACGCTACCTAGCCTGAGTCAGGCTTACCCGGACGACGACAGCATCGAAAAAACCCGCTACTGAGCCATCGATCATCGTTCGCTCCTACGCTCATTTTGCGACCAACCCCAACGGCCACACCCGCGTGCGACGTCCACTTGGCCGACGAATCACCCTCCCCACCCTCGTCGCGGCACGCATGCAGGAACCGCTCTCGTGACCACGACGTCCATCGCTCGATTCGACACTCTCTCTCCGCTGAGCGATGCCCGCTACCTCGCCTGATACGACCTTGGCAAACGGGCAAGACGGAGCTATCCCGCCAGGTGTTGCCGGCTACGCGAGGAAGACGAAGGCCAAGAAGCCCGTAGATATGAACGCGTCAAAACTACTAAAGCACCGGATCGCACAGCTGGAACAAGATGCTGCTGGCGAGAAGGACCAGGAGGCCGAGATTGGTGAGTGCATCGAGTCGTTTGGAAACAGACCTGCGTCTGCCGGGTGGGCACGGCCGGGCGCCGCAGGAACCTTGTGGCTGACAACGCCTTCATTATAGAGCGGGAGGTCAAGAAGGCGAGCCGGGAGATGATGCAACAGGTGTCCAAGATGACCGACATGGCCAAGATTGAGCACCTCACCCGCAAATCGAGCGAGCTACTTGCCGACATGCGACGGATGGAACGGGAGAACCAGAAGAACAAGAAACGGGGCGACGCCCTCCAAAAGGAGAAGGATGCGAACCGTACCGAGCTCAGCAAAACCGTCGGCCTCAAGGACAAGCTGGAAAAGTTGTGTCGTGAGCTGCAAAAGGACAACAACAAGTACAAGGTGCGCAGCTTGTTGGGACCTTGGGTGGTTTTGATCGATGCGGCCGGGACTAACGTTCGCAGAACGACAACAAGACCTTCCAAGACAACCTCAAGCACAACAGCGCATCCTATGACGAAAAGTATTCGATATTACTTTCCAAGCTCGAGGGGATACAAGAAGAAAAGGACCATCCGCGTAAGCAGGTCGTAGAGATAGGTGTCGAGACGTTGTTCCGAAACCGTTTCAAGTCCTTCATCGAGCAGTATGAGCTTCGGGAGCTGCACTTCCACTCGCAGATGCGCACCAAGGAGCTTGAGGTGCAATACCACATGGCGCGGTACGAGCGCGAGAAGAAGAATGCGGAAGCTGAGGCGGCCAAGGCGCGCCAGCTGCAGGAGCAGGTCCGGACCTTCACAAAGACGGAGACAGAACTTAGAAACCAACTCAACGTCTACGTGGATAAGTTCAAGCAGGTACGTATGGAGGGCTACACCCCCTCGACCCAGACCCCCCAAGGCTAATCGGCCAAGGTTGAGGACACCCTCAACAACAGTAACGACCTGTTTCTCACGTTTCGGAAGGAAATGGAGGAGATGTCCAAGAAGACGAAGCGGCTGGAGAAGGAGAACGAGACGATGAAGCGTAAGCATGAGGCGACGAATGCCAACATCATCTCAATGGCGGAGGAGCGTGAGGCGATGAGGACCAAAACAGCCGACGCGACCAAGAAAGCGGGCAAGCTCATCAGCATCATCGAGCAGATGCAGCAGCAAGGCCGCAAGGTGCCTTCAGGTATGGCGGCTACGCTGGAGAGCTGCTACTCAGACAGCAACGGGCATATGGATGGGGACGGAAGCGACTACTCTGAAGCCCATGACGAAGAGCATAGCGAAGAATTCGACGACGACACGGAGGAGGAGCCGCAGACAGCGGAAGACGCGCCACCACGTCCGTATGGTCCTGAACGTCCGCCCGTGCCGACCCCGCAAGCCGCGACCAACGGGCACTAGGAGTCTGAGCGGCGCTTGTCAGGGGCTAACACCGAGGTTACACTGCCGTCGCCCGCCGAATCTGATATGGCTTGCAAGAGCACGTTCGACAGGAAATGGGCCGATTTGCCGGCCGCTCTGTGCCTCGGAAATAGCGTCAGCTTCCACTGCATGCCAGAAATGGCGACTGGGAACTGCGAATCGGCCGACGGCTGTCAATACCCAAGCACTATTATGCCTGGGTTCTACCACTTCGACGGTATCAGCACCCCAAGCGCTCTGGACGACCACCAGGCGCCGGAGGGGCGGCGAACGCGGCTGCTGTCCCGCCTAGCGCGGTTCGCGCGATGGGGACCGTAGCACACCTTTTTGCTGCAGCCCGCTTCAGCGTCGCCGATTACTGTCCGACGAGGCGAGCATCTTGGGCTAGGTCTTGCTGCTGCTTTTGCTTCTGGTAGAATATGGACCGCGAAGGCATAGACGTGATCTTGGGTGAGGGAAGCATGGCCTGGGTACCAGGCTCTCCCCCTTGTGTTGTTAGGATCTCTCTGCTCTGAACAGCGGTAGTGTAGTGGTAGCGTGAATGTCTACAGTATTGCTTCTGATGCGTCGTCGTCCTGAAAGCCGAAGAAGAAATGTGCTTATTTCGCACCACCAACACGCTGGCTTCAGGGTTCTGGGAAAATCACTGAAAGACCGCCCAGATATACCCCGAAACGACCTACACAGATTCACTGTGGATCAACTGCCCTATTTCCCAACTCAGGGGAGTAGGGTTTGACAGATATCTCTTCTTGGGTCAAGGTGCAAGACAAGGGCATGAGTTCTGAAAGCGAATATCTGACGCATATGTGCCGCCGTACATGATAAATACGGCAAGCCTTCCCTGCATTCTCAGCACTAATCCTGTCAACAGTACAGCGCTGCATGACAACTGTGGGGTCAGCACTGTGTTGGCTCTGGCGAATCAAGAAGAATGAAACCACTAAATCTGCAGAGTTCGAGATGGAAAACCTCATCATCCGTTATTCAGGTCACGTGGAATGTACTTGACAACTGCTGTGTATGAGCTGGTGAATGACGATGCGACAGTGGGGGGAACCCGTGCATTCGCAGGGCAGCTGCAGGGTCAGAGCTCTTTCCTCGTTGTGCCTTAGTCCGTAGTGGAAATGGCGGCAGGCGGTTGGGGAATGTTGGGGGGACGCCCCGCCCGCCTTAACCGCCAACCACCCGTCGAGTGCCCTTGCCTCAAGGTGCCTTGCTTGAATCACCCTTCCTGCTCCCAGTCTCAACCACAGACATAGTCAGCATTGAATCTCTGGTCTTCTCAAGTCCATGTCTCTCCCACATCGTCGACCCAGAATTCGCCCCGCGCATGGCCATTGAAGCGGCCTAGGCCACGGCCTCACTTCTTCCTCGCTTCGTCACGGCCATTGAAGATCTCGAGTTGAAGCTACGACGAGTGACCGATGCGAATGCGAACAGGAAGCTAGCGACGTCATTCACCTACCGCTCCCTTCACACTCTCGATTCCACCATCCCCCACACAATCATCATCCGCGATCCATCGCCGCAATGGACTTTCTCGAAGACCCCCGATTGCGCCAGCGCTGGAATCAAATCTCACACACAACAGGCGAGGTCACCGAAAACGCCGCCGCAGGCATCTGGTCCTTCCAGCACCACTACCTCAACCCGTGCCTCGCCTCCCTTGGCCACGCTCTCGACGCCTGCGCCGCCCCCTGCCTAGGTGATCAGGAGGAGCGAGCCCGCCGCCGTCGCGAGGCAGACCGCCGCGCTGCCGAGTACAGCTTTGACTTCTACGACGATTGGTACGCCGACGACGGACTGCTGGGCAACGGCGGCGATGATCCTACCGGTCTGGGAGGTGGAGGTGCCGGTGATGGAGGGTGGAGCATCGCGGACTGGGACCGGCTGCTCGCTGGAACGGGCACGCAGAGGCGGCACGGCGGCACGGAAGGTGAGGCGGTGCAGCAGGAGCAGCCGAAGCGGAAGAGGGGAATGAGCTACGGTACACGCGGTGCTTCAAGACGCAAGGCAAGCGGTGAACTGGATCCCACCATTATACCGAGCACGCAGCCGATAGGCTTCCTGAGCAAGCTGCCGTGGAAGATGGGCAAGACTCTGCGATATCAGCCTAGTGCGGCGGATCTGCAGGATCATCCCGGGCAGCATGAGACTTTGGGGATGGGCGAGGCTGAGCCGCTGTTGGATGAGAGTGGTGAGGAAGAGGAGCACGACGGCCAGGCGTATCAGCCTGAAAGGACTGTCGTTGCGGGTAGGAAACGCAGCGGGACGACGGGGTCGGGCGACACATCAGATTCGTACCGGTCAAGAGGAGACCTGTTTCCGAGCGATGGCGAGGGCGAGGAGGATGCCGTTCCACTGGACGACGAATTTTCAATGGTATTATCCCGGGTCAACACGGGCGATGACCGCAGCAGCAAGACGAGGCGAAGTAGCAAGGGCAAGAGGCCAGTGAGTGGCATGTCGCGGACAGTGTCTCGAGCGACAATCGATTCGATACGGACGAGAGCGAGCACGCCAGGTCCGCGCCAGAGCTCGGGAAGCACGCCGGTGACTCCAGAAATTGATCGCGTGCAGTCCATGGAGGATATGCGACGAGAAGAGGATCAGATGCGCGAGGAAGAGGACGCGGAGGTGGAAACCAAACGAAGGAGAGCCATCGCGCTTGCGATAGAGAAGGGTCTGCGGGCAGTGACTGAGGCGAATGAGATTGTTACGGAGGACAAGCCTGCGGCGAGAGGAATCGCAGATATTCCCGAGCCAGCGATCAAGGATGACGGGCTTCAAATGCCGTCGAAGGGCGGCAATGAAGCACAGGGCGGTCGGATGCCTGGGGGCTTCATGACGATTACAGATGGTGGCCAACTCGCGGGCGAGGAATTCGTTCCCGCCCGACTACCACGCTTCAGGTGAGAGGGATTATTTAGGCCATGGTCAGTTCATCTGAAAGATCTGGCGATGTACAGTCACGACATGTTGAACGAACGACGAGAGATGAGGGACGAACCACGAGCCACGAGCCACGGGCCACAATTGTCACGTCATTCACGATGATACGGCTTGCTCGGTGTAATACAGTGTAGGGCAGCTTGCTCTACGGGTTTCATCATCAGATTCGAATTGACGAGGGAATGTGCAGCAGCGATCCTTTGATTTGCGAAACAAGCCAGCAAATGGGATGAAACAACAGATACCATTTGCAGCCAGCACCTCGTCGGAAACACAGACCGACCACCGTTACACTGCATCCCGTCGCTAGCGAAGGACCATGCCGACGGAGCTCGTGCAAGATGCAACCCCGACTCCGACCCCGATCCTGGGCTACCTTGGGGAGCTAGGAAGCTAGGGAGCGTGGGTGGCATACGGCGAGCTGGTGTCCGTACATGGAAATGCCGAGGTCGCGGCGTGCCCCAGAGATTCCCCCGCATCAGCAGCCGTTGGAGATCCCCCCCCATGTCGTGTTCAACCCCGGATCGGCGGCGAATCCTAACCTCATACATATGCTGGCCTAGAGCCTTTCTCATATTCTTTCACTCGACACATCTGTCAGCCAGTCAGCCAGTTCGGGGCTCATCATCGACAACTTGTCATAATCGCACGTCACCTGATCGAGGCACCATCACCATGGCACCCATCACAACCCCCCTAACGACCCTCCTGGGCATCTCCCACCCCATCCTTCTCGCCGGTATGGCTCGAACCTCAGGCGGTCGCCTTGCCGCTGCCGTCTCCAACGCCGGCGGTCTCGGCGTTATTGGCGGCTTCATGTACACCCCCGATCAGCTTCGCGAGATTGTCGCCGACCTCAAGGCCAACCTCGCCGACCCATCACTACCCTTTGGCGTCGACCTCGCCCTGCCTCAGATCGGCGGTAACGCCCGTAAGACGAACCACGACTACACTGGCGGGAAGCTTGACGAGCTCATCGACATCACCATCGAGTCGGGCGCCAAACTATTCGTGAGCGCTGTCGGTGTGCCGCCCAAGCATGTCATTGACCGTCTACACGATGCCGGTATTCTGGTCATGAACATGGTTGGACACCCGAAGCACGCAGTCAAGGCGCTCGATCTCGGCGTCGACCTTATCTGCGCGCAGGGCGGCGAGGGTGGGGGCCACACGGGTGATGTCGCCAACTCGGTACTCATCCCCGCCGTCGTTGATGTTGCGCGCAAATACCGACCCAAGATACTCGGCGGACTGCCGGCGCTCGTCGTCGCCGCGGGCGGTATCTACGACGGCCGGTCGCTCGCAAGCTCCCTCATGCAGGGCGCCGCCGGCGTGTGGGTCGGCACGCGATTCGTTGCGTCCGTCGAGGCGGGATGCAGCGAGGAGCACAAACGCGAGGTTGTTTCGTGCGGCTTTGACGGCACGGAGAGGACGCTCGTGCTGTCTGGGCGGCCGCTGAGGATGAAGACGAACGATTACATTCGCGGGTGGCATGACAAGCCGGAAAGGGTCAAGGAGCTGTGCGACAGTGGGACTGTGCCGATTGAGTATGACCTTGAGGAGGGGAACGAAATTGACCCGCCGCACCTCATGGGTCAGGTTGCTGGTATGGTCACAAGGATACAGCCGGCGGGGGAGATCGTTGACGAGATGGTCGCTGAGGCTGTTGAGATGTTGAAGCTGGGGAGCACCTATCTTGAAGAGACGAAGAGCAGGTTGTAAAGCTCGGGAGAGCGTGCGAATGCCGATTACCTGATTGTACTATCAACACGTGTTATCACAAGCCTGATTTTGTGCAGTTGCCACGTGGTCTCCCGTGTGCGTCGAGCAGTGTATTGTACTGTCTTCATCCTCAAGGAAGGTAATTGTCAGATTCGACTCCTTGCTGTCCATGAAGCAAGTCTCAAATTCTCCTTCGTCTTCCCTCAAGCTCAAATCAAGTCTCCGATCCAGTTAGAAACATACACTTGTCCCAGACCACCGGACCCCAAACAAACGGACTCAGCAGCACAAAAGCTGGCGCTCTCAGGCCTAGCCAAACAATATTCGCCAGAAGCCGAGAAGCCTCCTTCACGTCCTCCTTCCACCCATCCGGATCAATCACCCTTCCAATCCGAACTCGCGCCGTAGGGTGCACCTCCACTCCATCCAAACAATGAGGCAGCGGGGTGCTCCAGTCTGAGGCCGTCGCCACCGGCCCCTCTCTGCCGTAGAGCTCCCTCAACTGATCTTTGTATCCCGCCTCTTCATCAGTAGGATAAACGACGTATGCCCTCGGACCCAAGACGCGCGCGGGCTGGTTTCGTCGCGCTCGACGCAGACAATACCGTCTAAACACGAAAGTAACAGTCTCCAGGTCAGTAAAGTGACCAAGCATGTACTCCTCTCCAGGCACAACGGGGGCGAGAAGGTTGACATTCCATGTTCCTGGCTCGGGAAAGGGCGCGTAGGGCATCCATGCCGCCAGGCTTCTGCGCCAGGTGCCATACTGAGACCGCCATCGTCGCCTCAGGGGCGCCTCGTCGACCTCGACGACGAGATGGCGCGTGTTGAGCAGATGGCGGACCGTGGGGTCGCGGAAGCTGCGGCCTCGGGCCGTGTCGCGGATGGGCATCAGGGCGGCGTCAGCTTCGAAGTTGAAAGGGTCGTGGCGGTTGGGGCGGCGGAGATCGGACTTGGGCCCTGCGCGGCGGAATTGCGTGGGTCTGGGGGTTGGATCTTCTGGCTGGAGGGCATGACGGGTGTTGTTGGTCCGGTGGAGGTGGCGGAGGGCAACGAGGCGGGACTCGTAGCAGACGCGGAGGAGGGAGAAAGACTTGTAGGCTGGCTTGATGCCGTTGTGGCCAAAGGGGACATTCTGGGGGTGCTGTATGATGGAGAGGTCTCTGGTGAGCGTCCAGTTGCTTATAGGGTGAGCAAAGGTGATCAGCCTGTTGGGCATGGCGAACTCCCAGATCTTTTCCCTAATCTCAAAGGGTAGAGAGCTGAAGCACTTGAAATTTGTTGTTTTGTAGCTGATTGTACGGTCAGTGAATGACGCCACGGAAGGGACCTCGAAGGATGAAGTACTAGTAGATGAGATTGCGACTTTCTACTGTGATGTCGGCCTTGACTTCCTTGAAGGCTTGCAGAACGCCATCGAGTGAAGTGCGCACGGCGGTAGTGATCTTCTGGCCGGCCAAGCGCATGCTGCTTAGACGAACCATTGTCCCCTGAGCTCGTTGACGCGTGTCGTTCTCTTCTTTGCGTTGGACAACGATGCTGGGCTCTTGGAATCTAACCTTGAGCTCAGACTTCGTAGTCGCCATGGTGGTGGCAGGCTTTGACTCGCAGCGAACAACTCAGTTGAGGGGAGCGGTAGAGGTGTGTTTGATCCTGCTGCATGCCATCCCGCATCAGGGAACAGGCAGCGTGAGCTCGAAATTTCAGCAGCAGGCCGTAAAGGTCCCAACAAGAGAAAAAGTCAGAGTTCAAGGCAAGGTTCAACTGAATCGATGGGCGCTCTGGCCGCACCTGTCCTTGCCTCCAAGGCTATTGCCAGGTTGTGAATCGCGTAACGCGAAGGAACAGTGCTTTAAGGAAGGCACGTGGCACCTTCCCTTAGAGTAACTGAAGTCTCGTGATGTAATCATTGAGCTGTCTTGTTGACGAACTTGCCGCGATAGTGCTGTGGTTTCCATCCACGAGGGCTAGCATGGAGCAGCATGCAGGTTTATATACCATGAAAAGTGACTTCTGAACGGGCCACTTGCTGGCTCTGTTTTACTAAATAAAATGCCAGGAGCCCCAGCTCGAATAAGCCCGTTGCATGACTCAACTTTAGACTTTTTGAAGAATCCAATATTCGGATTAGGTGACGATATGTTGATAATCAAGTCGCTGGCCTTGGCAGTCACGAAACATGAACCTCGACGGGGAGAGTATAACAAAATGGACAACGAAAGCCATCAGGTGAAGATTCCACTGGAAGCAACATTTTGACTTTACTCAAATCGTCCTTCTGGCTTTCTGCATCTTACGACGAGCCCAAGGGAAAGGGAAGGTCGGTCAGGTAGGGCGTTGGGGGTCTGCCAACCTTGGTAGCGTTTAGGTAACCGCTTAGGTAACTCTGACAGACTCCAGCCAACCTTGTGACCCTGGGTAATACTCCTCAAGAAAGCCGAAACCATTCAGAGCTGACCACGGTCTCGGCCTGGTGAGTCATTCAACGGCCCAAATCATAAATGAGATTCCTGCTACGTAGTCCAGATGCTGGTCAACTTCAACGCCGTCAGCGTACACCTCCTTATCGTACTATATTCGTCCGCGCCTGAGCATCGGACGGGGCTCGAGGCGAGTCGTGGCTCGCTCTGCCCGGCGACAGCGCATGTTCAGACTCTGGGACTTTGACGCTGGTGCTGCGGTCAACTTCATCTGATGATAAGGCCATGGCTGATCGGTGCAGTGTTCGGTACGGGCTGATTGTCAAGATCATCAATGTCGAAGTGGCTGAAAATAGCACATGAGGATCAGTATCAATAATTCAGCAAAGCCGTGCGTGGCCCTGTAAAACACAACAATGCTACCAAAAATACAGTCGAGTGCTGGGACACAGACCGGATGTCCTTTCCCCCCCCACCCCAACGGGCCGAATGCCACATGCATCCGGAACCTCATTGATGATCCACATCGTGATTCCTTGCCAGCCTGGCTCCTCGTTCCTCGTGTCTCGTATGATACCCTAATACTCCAGGCTCCCAAAAAGAAGATGTAAAAGTGGTGTACCTGTGACCCACCCCCAAACCCAAAAAGTACAGCGGACTAGCTGCCACGGAAGAGGAATTGCATGTCCTCAGGACTAAGTGACTTCATCGCCTTGTCATCTCCATTGACCGTCGAATGAATCATGTTGGTCTTCTTCTCCTGAAGCTGAACAATACGACTCTCTACCGAATCCTCGATACAGAGGCGCGTGATTGTGCAGGGACGGCCCTGTCCGATTCGATGGCAACGATCGGCCGACTGCCACTCGGCCGCAGGGTTCCACCAGCTGCAAGACGAGTCAGTACGACATATAGAGACAAATGTTGGTAAGGAGATACGTACGGGTCCACGATGAAGACGTGGGAAGCCTCGGTGAGGTTAAGAGCCACACCTCCTGCTTTCATGGAAACCAGGAAGCACTCGACCTCTGGGTTCTTCATGAAATGATCAATAGAAGCCTGACGTTGGGCAGGGGTCATCGAACCGTCGAGCATGACAGTAGTCACGCCGGCCCGGCGGAGACGCCACTCGATGAGCTGCAGCATTGACGTAAAGTTGGAGAAGACAATCGACTTGTGCGAAGCCTTGTCAGACCGTAGTTTGTGCAGCTCGTATACAAGCGTCTCAATCTTGCTCGATGACGTCCACTCCTCCATCTTGATGCGGTTGATAATGGATGACTTCTTGACCATGGCCTGATCCTGTTCAATGTCGGGCTGCTCCAGGTCGATCGACAGCGGAATGTGGCACATTGGACAAGAGAGCTCGTCCATGTTGCTCTTGGACGACATCATGTAATCCCTCGCACAGCCGCGGCAAAAGTCATGCCGGCATTTGGATCGAATCGCATCCTCAGCAGGTTCGTCGCAAATACAGCAGACCATGATGTTCTGGCCACCCTCCGCGTTCTTCTTCAAGATCAAATCGGGATGGTCGGCGATTTGGCGCATTTGCATCAGTAGACCGAAAATGTTGGCATACTGGTTGAGCATGACACCACGGGCAACGTACGTGTCGAACTGGCGCTGGGTGTTGGTCATGATGCTGCGTGCAAAATCATTCTCGACCTCACTGAAGAATTGCCGGTTGATATTGATCTCCTTGACAGGTAGATCCATGGCGCTCATGTGATCCTTCTTCAAACGGCGAAGCATGAACTTGCTAGTTATCAGCCGCAGCTTTTTGAAGGCGAGAGCGCCGGGGCCCATGGCTCCATATTTGATGATGGGGTTCAAGATCTCCTGGTTGAACACGGAAACATGCTGAATGGCAGAGTGTCCGCAGCTGTTGCACATCTTGTGTTCGTCCATGTTCCATTCAAGCTGGCTGCATACGCACTGCTTGCATAGATACGAGGCAAATGGTGTGATGTTCAGGAAGCGGACCAGCGAGAAGAGCTCTCCAATCCGGTTTTGGAGAGGCGTGCCGGTCAAACACCATCTGTAGTCACCTTTCAAGGCTATGCAAGCCCTGGCTGTGCTCGTATCGCGGCCCTTGATGTAGTGTGCTTCGTCGAGGATGATTCGGTGAAAGTCGATCTGGTGGATCATGCTCTTCTGCTTGTGAACCTCACCCTTCTTGCGCTGATTGAAGCCCTTCTCTTGCTTGCGGAACATGGACTCCAAGCTATTGTACGACATCATGATGACATCGTACTTCTTGAGCTCCTTAGCCGTGATGTTCTTGACCTTGTTGTTCGTGCCGTGGAATACAAACGTCTTGAGGGTTCCATCTGTGTAGGAGGCGATCTCATTGGTCCATTGCATCAAGGCGACGGGCGGAACGAGCACAAGAGACGGTTTCTTGATCGTGCCGTGATCAGACATGATGAGAGAAACACTCTGCAGAGTCTTGCCCAATCCCATCTCATCGCCAAGGAGGCCTCCCTTCCAATCGGTTAGTTCCATCTCCCTCATCCAGGCAAGGCCCTTGAGCTGGAAAGGCTTGAGCTGCCGCGTGATGTTTGTAGGCTGGCCTGCCTCGGTACCGGACATCGAGGGTCGTGCTTCCAGATCTGTCCACATGGTGTCGAGCTCAGGATGATGTTTCTCGAGTCGATCCCGCTCGCGTCGGGCCCGGGGGCCGAGCACGAAGTCATGTGAGTCGTCAAGATTGATACGGGCACTCGCATCGGCAAGCTCGGGTAGGTCTTCATCCGGCATGTCTGGGTCGAAATCGTCGTCGTCGGGTTCGGAGGAAGGAAGAAGAGGTAGGTTCGCGGCGGATGTGAAGCCTTGGGGAGCATTGGCGCGCGGCTGGCGCCTCTTCTTAGGCGGCACTACATGCCGAGGTCGTGCAACTTCGACCACGTCGTCACTGCTGTCGTCTTCGCCTGTGTCGTCGCCGATTTGAAAGTCGTCGGAATCTGTTTTCACGCTCAACGCCTCGCTAAGGTCCGAGGACGATACATATCCGTTGATGTTATCGGTGAGAAAATCGTCTTCGGAATCCTTGATGAATTTCTGCTTCTTCATGGGTCGCTTGCTGGTTTCTGAAAGAGGAGACTTGGATGGCCTGCCTCGTTTGCTCTTGGGTGCTGGAGTTTTCCCCAGCGAAGTCCGCAGACCACGAGCTGGACGACTCGGATTTATGAGAGGCGGCGTGTCAGATTTCTCGTACTCTTCCTTTTGAAGGCGGCGAGCAATAATTTCGTCGCGAGGCGTGTCAAAGTCAACCTCGTCTTCATCGCTGTCGAGAATTTCAATCGTGTTCTTATTGCGTTTAGCACCGCGGGCGAGGGAATACCGATTGTTCCGAGTTGCCCTCTCGCTAAGAGCTCGTTCCATGACTGGGATCTGGACTTCCAGGCGGCTCGACATGGGGCCAGTAGATGATGGTTTGGTGAAGCTGTCGACCACAGATGGAGCTGGCGTTACCTCGTGGCTCGTGGCCGGTGTAGAGGCTTCACTTGCTGAAGTGAAAGTAGTAGAGGCCGAGGCAGACGTGATCGATTTATTGCCGCCAATGGTCACACTTGAGGTGTCCCTCGTGTCAGATACCAAGTCTGCCGCTGCAGAAGGAGCGGTGGAGCTCAGTTTCTGGGTTGAAGTAGATCTGGTCATCCGGTGAGAGCCTCCAGACTCTTGGCGATGGCATCAGCGAAATGATTCTGTGTTAAACAATATTGCCTGCGTCCGTTGTGATGTGTCGCCGAGGTGGGGTGGTGAGACTAACCGGTACCTTCAATGCCAGAGGCAAGAGAGTGAGCAGCTGAAGAACGGCCTTTTCGAGGCGCCATCTTGCCGTTTGATGTGAAGAATCAAGGTTTGATCTGAATGCCCAAAATGGGAAGGAACCAAGTGCCTCGAGTCAATGAGGATAGTGCACTAGGCGCTAAATGATGCGATTCCAATCAGAGTGCCGGCAACAGCATGGGCAATTGCGATGCTGTGGCAAGACTTTTAGTCGGACTCGACGTTTCGCAGGCAGGCAGGCAGGCTTGCGACGAGGTCGAAGGAAGTCGTTCCGTTCACTGCCTGGTGAACCTCAAGGCAGAGGGATCGGGAGGGAAGGAAGGAAGGAAGGAAGCGGGGAGGGCTTGTGAAGGTCCCAAGAAGACGGCGCAGCCGTGAAGTTGAGGCAAGTTGGTAGTGAGAGCAGTAGATTGAAAGAAGCAAAAATATCGTCAGGTCGCTGGAAGGCAGCAGCGGCGAGATTGGCCAATCGACGGGTGCTGTTCCTTCTCTGTGAGTGGAGGGTGACAAAGGAGCCCAGAGAATGAGGTGTGACGACCAACTAATAAGATACTTAGATGGCCCAATAAAAAGACAATAGGTAAGAAACCTAATTCAATGGCTAGTGAAAGCACCTGATGGATGGCCAGGAAAATCAGCAGAGCGAGCTGAGAAATCAGAACTGACACCAGGAAGGTGGGCTTCCTCCCTTTGCCCCCCGAAAAGTTGATGGTGAACACCGACGTCTGGGGGACGGGGGACGCGTTTGGCGGGCAGGGGCGGGGTGGCAAGTGCTCACGAAGTCACGTGCGGCCCCCTTTTCCCATTAAAACCCTTGCAGGAGGCCGTGCGCCGTGGCGACTGACGATGGCGACCCGCTCTACAGTGCAGCGCACCCCAGGCTTGAGGACATCATGAACGTCATCGGCATTTCTGGACAACTCGAACGAGCCTTCCACACAGTCAAGCCAGCTGCTGTTGGATGCAGAAGGCTTCTCATTTTTTATCTCAGTATAATACTTTCATCATTTTTATTCTTTATTACAAAGCAATGGATCAACAGGGATCAATTTGATCGTCAGATGTGAATGCAGGCAAATTATTTATTAGGTCTGCCTAATGCCTAGCAGAAGCCAGTGGCGTGACGCTAAGCTCAAGTCTCGAAATGCCCACGAAGTCACATGACACTGGGAACACTCCTCTCTACACTGAAGTGTTCTCGGCGTCCAAGCTGGCACTGTGCTTATGTGTCTTGACACCACGCATCCCACAGTGTTCATGGCGCAGTGATTCATCCGATGGTGAACACATCAGAAAGGGGCCCAAAAAGCAAAGTGTCCCCCACACCGTGCTAACAATCCCTGCAGGTACGACTCCCCCCTGCTCCCATCTCTATCGCGTTGAGGCACCCTCTTTGCGCGTCTCCTACATCCGACCATCCACCTGACCCCTCGGCATCTCGTCGGTTTTTCTGCCTTGCAATAAATACTTGCCACTCTTCCTCGTGTTGATGTCCTCTGAATCACGGGATGAAAAAGAGTCTTTGAGCCTACCAGCAGTCTGATACTACGCTGCCCCAGACGAACGAAACTCCAAAGTCACTTCCTGCTTATTCACTACTTTTACCATCATCGTCGCAGCTGCCTTGCGTAACTCATTTTACCTCAATCTCCCCACGGCTGGTCCGGGAAGCTCAATAACCTCAAGATGGTTCGAAACGTGACCGGTCCGTAAGTATAACCGCCATGATCATTTACGTTCGTTCCTGGATCTTGGCAGCCGCTAACTCAGTGAACAGACGGTCGGCTCTGACGTCTTTCCTCGCCGTCAGTCCCCTCCCTCATTGGGTTTTTTTTGGAATGCCTCAACTGATGGTGTTTCTATAGGCCAATAATATCTCCGCACAACAAATTACCCGTGATGTTGAGCAGCGTCGCGCAGCTGCTGCTGCCGCCGCCCTGGAAACCCAGAACCAGGACGAGAACCAAGACAATGCTGATGAGGATCAGCCCCAGCAGGACGGTGATGGAGATCAGATCATGTCCAACGCCATTGATGAAACTACCCGGTTAGCTGCGTCCGGGGACGCAACTGCTGACGATGCTGTCTCGGCTACGCCCCGGCGCGCGAACGCTCGTCAGACAGCCGCCGAGAAGAGGAAGGCTAGCAAACTTGCCGCCGATAAGATCAAGGCTCGTAAGGCGGCCAAGAAGGCTAACAAGGGCGGCGATGAAGACGGAGACTTTTTTGGAGACCTCGCTGACCTCCTGGATGGCCCTGTGGTTCCTGTTCCCGGCCAGCTGAACAACTGCGAGATCTGCAGCAAACGCTTCACCGTCACCCCTTACTCCAAGGCTGGTCCCGATGGCGGACTTCTCTGTGCCGCTTGCAGCAGGAACGTCAAGAAGGGCGACGAAAAGCCTAAGAAGAAGGTCAACAAGTCTACCGGCGGTGTCGGCAGGCGCCGTGCCGTTCAGAGCAACATCATGGATGGCAATTACCACCGTGGCGCAAAGAGTCTCATGATTCTCTGCATCAACACCCTTGTCAAGAACCTCAGCTTGGCTGAGGACTTGGGGGACCTGCCTTCCCATGTCATTGACAAGATCGCCCGCACCATCGCCAAGAGACGTCTCCTTGATGCCAAGACTCTGGCCTTGTTCACTCGACCTTCCATCGATAGCCTCAGTATCTACGACGGTGCAAAGCTTACCCCGGACGATTACATCACCGTCCTCATGGTTTGCGGTAACCTCAAGGGGCTGAGGGTTCGAAACGGTATTCAATTCAGGGATTCGGTCATGGACTATCTCATGGGCCGCGCCATGAGTCTGGAAAAGCTCTCACTCCACGGATCCAACCTGATCAGCGCTGGTCGCTGGATCGAATACCTCACCAAAAAAGGTCATGCCCTGACCACCCTCCAGGTATATTACACTAACGAGCACTTCGGGGACGAAGTCGTGGCCATGCTCGCTGGAAGCTGCCCGAACCTCCAGCGCCTCAAAATCTATAGCAACCAGGAACTCACGAGCGATGGCATGAGGAAGATCGGCGACGTCAAGACCCTGAAGCACCTCAGCCTTCACCTCCTATCTCCCATCACACCCAAGGCACATGTCTCAATCATCCGCGACCTCGGCAAGAACCTCGAAACCCTCTCACTGAAAGCGGCTCCCGCCATCAACGACGAGGTCCTCACCGCCATCAAGACGAACTGCACATCCCTCGTAAAGTTCCGCATCACCCAGAGTGAGGCCATGACAGATGAGGGCTTTGCCGACCTCTTCACCGACTGGCCTAACCCACCCCTTGAGCTCATTGACCTAGACAAGAGCCGCCACGTCGACGCCGAGGACGCGGTCCAGAACCCCAATCGCATCGGCCTCTGCGCTGATGGCTTCCGCGCCCTGATGTCGCACTCTGGCACGGAGTTGCGCTTCCTCTATATCTCGAGCTGCCGCAGCATCCCCAAGCAGGCGTTCGAAGAGGTCTTCGCGGAGGATAAGCGGTATCCCAAGCTGGAGATCTTCGACATCAGCTTCTGCGGCGAAGTCGATGATTTTGTGGTGGGCTGTGTGTTGCGGAGCTGCCCGGCACTGAGGCAGCTGAAGGTCTTTGGCTGCATGAAGGTTACCAGTCAGGTGAGGATTCGCCGGGGCGCCCTCCTGATCGGTGTACCCAACGCAATGGGCGTAGAGATTGAGGGGACAGAGTAGCTATGGGATGAGGAAACGACTATTATGAAGAATGAACCGTGAGAGGATGGCGTTCGGGATAAAATACTATGAACACTTGAATTCGGAACTCGTTTTCTTTACTGTGTCCCTGCTTTGACCTGTTTGACCTGCTCTGAGAAGGCCAATAACATCCCGCATCTTAGCTCCGGTTTGCCTCGCAGACGACCATGAGAATGCCGTTGCATGTATGCCCCAGAGGCCAATAGCAGCACCGTGACGTCCACTGGACGGGCATACATCGTGGTAAGAGCGCGAGGGTGATTAAGCCCCATGAGTGCGCTATCCGCAGCGACCGCTGCTTGGAGACTGAGGTCCTATCATATACTGCAAACCGGTCGTACATGGCATGACATTTGGTCCATGTAATATTGTAGATTAGATATTTTAAACTTGGGGACTATATTTACTAGATCCCGCATCCCTCGCTCATACAAGATCTGCTTTTCATCAAATCATCATCATATCCCATAAACATAGTACCCCTTTCCTTTACTCCGCCATGTTATCCTCGACAAACTGGATATCCTGCAAGACGAAGGCGTTCAACCTCGCCTCGAGCTCCTCGTCGGTCAGCTCATCAGGCTGCCTTGTGATGCTCTTGGGGTTGCACGCGCTCGTATCCTGGAGGTAGTACGTGTGCGCATCAATGTCAAGGCCAAGGATGCCGCCGTTGCAGCTGATGCTGGCAATACCCTCGCAGACGCGAATGTCGGAGACGGTGTAGTCGACGAAGTCGGAGGCACCGCCCTGAAGCCAGTACTCGACACTAGTGTGCCTGTAGCCAAGGATGATGGGGGGCAGGCGAGGGACGGGGTCGGCCGCATGGGTGACGCGGTACTCGGCACCGGCCTGGGCGGAGACGAAATTGGCAAAGTAGTCATTGCCGACGCGAGGGGAGCCGTAAGTGTAAAGGGTGACGGGGATAGACTCTTTGGCACGAAGGTAGGCGGCAGCAATGGTGGCAACGGCGCCGCCGAGGGAGTGGCCTGTAGCAACGACCGTATAGCTGGGGTTGGCAGCGCGAGCCTGCTTAATAGCGGCGATCGCAGGAGTGCGAATCTCGCGCCACGCGTTGTTGAAGCCGGTGTGAACCTTGCATTTGGCGGTGAGATCGGTGCAGCCAGTGAATGCGAAGAGGATGTTTGAGATCCAGTTCCGTATGCTAAGCGGTGTAAGTGGAAACGAATTGACAACGAAGGTCGATTTCTTACTTGGAGGAACCGCGAACCGTCAGGACAATAGTGCGTGCGACATCATCCCTTGCTACCAGGGCTTCAATACCGGAGCTAACACCAGAGAACGAGGCAATAGTAGTAGCACGGTTGGCCTCAACCTCGGGGCAGCCGTTCTCTGAGCACTTCAGGACAGTGCCAGGGGCGTTTGCCGAATTACAGTAGGCCGCAGCGGCGTACTGGACGAAGAAGCGGAAGTTACTAAGGTCCGCGCTGGTCACTCCAACGGCTGGATGATGTTAGTCAAGCCAGGCTGTGCGGGCGTTCGAGAACTGACCTCTGTCATCGAGAGCAGTGAGAGAGTTGTGGTACTCCTCGACAGGCAAGACACCAGCCGTAGCCGTGGCGGCCAGGAGAGACAGGACGGGGAACTTGAACAGCATGTTGACTGAATTTCACAACAGCAACAAGGAAAAAGAGCTTCAGTGAGCAAACAAGAAGCTTAGTTTCGAGTCGTCAAGATCTTGAACACCACCTGGAGCAGCTGGATCTGTTGCAAAGAAGATTGAGACTGGAGATAGTGAATCACTTCAACATGATCAGGACGACATGGCCTTCATATAGATGATCATCTGGGGAAGATCATCCACATCGCGGGATGCGAGCGTTCCCTGGGCGTCGGGACCTCGCCCCTTGTTCGGGAAGGAGGTGACAGGGCCATCCCTTGGAAGGGCCGTATGTGCACGGAGGAAGGGGCGGAAAGGGGAACGCTGAAGCGGATAGCTGAGAGGCCTCGTCATGTCTCAGTATCCGCACATCCGGGGATCTGCAGCGCGAAGACTCGCATGGTGGATGGCTAAAGACGGGATATTGGCTTGTCGCAGTGGGAAAAAGCACACATGACAAGGCAATTTAATTTGTTGGCCAGCGGGAACGCGAAATATGGTAGGCGGCGTTCGCGAGGCGCGGTGCGAAGTAACGTCTTCTTCCCATCAGCCCAGGTCGACCTGGGCGGTTGACCAGTCAGACCGCCTCGCAGCGTCGCAAGCCGGCTGCCGCTGGTCACAGCGTGATGACCAATTCGACTGGCTGGGAGACGAGGGATGAGAAGCGCGAAGAAAAAAAAAATCTTGGCTTCCCCGCAAGCCGCTCGGGGCGCAAACGGGGCAGAGGTTCGTTTGTTGGGAAGAAGCGGATTCTCGTCAGGCTTCGTTCCTGACGAACGAGCTCCCCGAACTAGCAAGGCTTCGGGCGTGGTTGCCAGAAGGAGCACAAGAGACGAGGCAGCCAAGGATATCGCGAGATCTGGGATGGTGGGGGATGGGGTAAGATCGGCACTTGATAGTGGCCACGAGGACGAAGAGTGCGGGCGCCAGTCAGGGTGGTTGGCGATTGGTCGGCACCGGCCGGCGATTGGTTCACGCTGGGGTTCGTACGGGGTCCGGGGCTGTCACTGAATGTGTGTGTACGGGAAGCGCTGCGCCGAAAGATGGCGGTGGCAGATGGGTGTCGGCATCGTGAGCTGAGAGCAGGATACGGTCGACTGGTGTTGTTTCGGGGGTGTTCCTCCGACGGGTCCCGCGACGAGGTAACACTCTGGCGTCGACTGGAGTCTGGTGACCAAAGGATGGATCTCTGTTGAATCGAAGAGGAGCCCGGAGATGAGGAGGCCTTTTTGTTTTTCTGATCTTTATTAACACTGGTGAAGCTGTTCGATGCTCGGGGATCACCACCAGGGTTGCTGTAGTTTGTTGAGGGGAGAAATCAGGCCGGGGTTCTCGAAGGTGGACACGATGTATCTGCCGAGTGTTTTTTTGCTGTCGGTGTACTTCCCCACCGCCATGTGTCCCCCACAGTCAATTGCTGGGTTCTGCCTGCCTGCTTGCTTGCCTCCTTACCTGCCTGCCATGATGGACCTGCCACCGGACCTGGCGGCCCTTCACACAGTCGACACCTCGCTTCTGACCCCTCCATCTCCTCTCCAGCTTCCCCGCCTCATCATTACTTCGACTTGGACCGCAATTTGCCATGGCAAGCCGTCAGGAGGTTCCAGCTCCCCATTGTCACTTTGACAGTCCGAATGGCTGAGCCAAATTACCAGACACCATGCGCACACCTCGGCGCCAACCCTCTGGCACAAGACAGCATCAGCATCCATCGCATTAAGCACCAACCCTCCCATCATGTCGAATGACGGCATCGATGCACACCCAATCTTACCAAGTCGGCGGCCAAGAACCACGGGATTGTAACCCTATTTCAGTACTCACATTGGCAAAGCTTTCAGCTGGTCAGCTTGAGGTGACTGCCGGATTTGATGTCAGTCAGCGGGCAGCCCAATCAATGGTCGGCAGACATGGGTGCCCAGCCCCAGCGGGCTTGCTTCCCAGAGCGGGCATCACAGCATCACGAGACCCTACGATCCACGACCCGATGCGAGCCTACATGTTGATCCAGCAATAGGATTGGATTTCCCTACACCAAACCTCTACTCGAGCCTCGGCAGACACGACCGTGCCGATTTTTATCTTGTGATAGAACGTGTTGAACATCGACGGCCCCCCCGACGAAGGCAAGATCAACTGGCGGTCTCGATAGCTATGTTCCATCATCAGGACCGCCGAGAGCCCATTGAAATGGTTTCTTATTCTGACAGCTGTAGACTATCACTGGGGATGTCTCGGTTCCCTTTCGGCCGAGTCGGCTCGCTTGGGTACCAATTGACAGCTCTGCTTGTCGTCACGGTTATCCACTCGATCTATGAGCAACGCCCGCCCCATCGATCGGACCGCTGTAGCCTTATCATACTGATGCAGACTTTCTTCTCCTGAGCTAGTGACAGTACCTAGTTGTCCAACTGGTTCGCTTGACCAAAGGGCCGAATCAGCAACAGCAGACCGATATATGCGGTCTAGTATACCACACGCGAGAGCGGCGAGACACCCCGCAGTCTCTTTTGACCACTCGCCCGTGGCTCGGCCCCTGAATTGGTGCAACCTCACATGTTGATCCAGAAAGGTCATTGCCCGAATCGTGGGCGCCAAGTCAGGAACGTACCATTCACTGCGGTCTTGACCCCATCTGGGAAATATCGTGGGGAAAAGACGCTGGCGATCTGCATATACGGCGCTCAAGTGAGTAGCGAGATGCTCAGCCTGGATGTGATGCAGTGCCATGCCCACGTACTCGACTCGGCAAGGCTTCAGACTATAAGTACACACATTGTGTTCGATGGGATCTGGGGGAAGGCGACACGAGCGAGCACCTCTTATTCCTCCTCATAGGACCGAAGCTACAGCCAGACGGCCCCATTTGATACAGAGCCAGAAGGGCGAGGTATCTCCGCCCCAAAGCTCACGAATATGGCACCCTCTCCACTTAATATTCTCCTCCTCGGTGCGATCCTCTCCCAGAGCACCGCAAGTGTCATCAGCCCAAGACAGCGAGTGCCTGATGGGTTTGTTGCCAAATCGGTCTACCCCACACCCCATGGCGGTTGGGATCACGACTGGGTAGACAGTTATGAACGGGCCAAGGTCATCGTCGACCAGATGACTCTGGCCGAGAAGACCAACATTACTTCTGGTAGTGGCTGGTGGATGGGTAAGTAATAATCGCTCGTGAATATCTAAAGGCTGGATACTGATTATATGGGCAGGGTACGTTTGATCGACCACCGCGAAGACAGGCAAAATTTCAATCACTGACATTGATACAGTCGTTGCGTCGGTAACACTGGCAGCGCACCTCGCGTCGGATTCCCTCAACTCTGCCTCGGTGATGGAGCTACTGGCGTCAATCAGGTCGACAACGTCACGGCATTCCCGCCAGGCATCACCACAGGTGCCACCTGGGACAAAGACCTCATTTACCGTCGTGCGGTCGCCCTGGGCAAAGAGTTCCGCGGTAAGGGCGTCAACGTCTGGCTAGGGCCTAGTGTTGGTCCCCTTGGCCGCAAGCCCAGAGGCGGCCGGAACTGGGAGGGTTTCGGCTCTGACCCTGTGCTTCAGGCAAAGGCTGGCGCCCTGTCCATCAAAGGTGTTCAGGAGCAAGGCGTCATTGCCACGATCAAGCATCTGATCGGAAATGAGCAGGAAATGTGAGCTTCCAGCGTGCCATTTCCTGTTGCTATGTTTCTGACACTCCCAGGTACCGGATGTACAACTCTCTGCAGCAGGGCCTGAGCGCGAATATTGGTCAGTGATCGGCGTTGGCGTCCGGCATGTCATGAAAACTGACAAGGATACCTAGATGACCGAACCTTGCATGAGATCTACCTCTGGCCATTTGCCGATGGCATTCGTGCGGGCTCCGGTGCTGTAATGACAGCCTACAACGCCGTGAGTTGTTCCTTCTTCGACTCTGCCATGGTGACAGGCAAGCTAATGCCGATGGCAGGTCAATGGGTCCGCAAGCGTCCACAATAGCCAAATGATCAATGGCGTTTTGAAAAATGAATTGGGCTTTCAAGGATTCGTCATGAGCGATTGGTTTTCGCAAATGTCGGGTGTCGACGCTGGTAAGTCATGTCTCGCCGTGGCAGTTTGCTCGCCGACTTACACAAGAAAGCAATTGCGGGTCTCGACATGGCCATGCCAGGCGACACCCAAGTGCCCCTATTTGGCTACAGCTACTGGATGTACGACCTGACCCGCTCGGTCCTCAACGGCTCGGTCCCTATGGATCGCCTGAATGACATGACGACGCGCATTGTTGCGACATGGCTCAAGTTTGGACAAGACGAGGGATTTCCAAAGGTCAACTTCCATCTGCTGTCCAATGATGCTGTGGGAGATCTCTACCAGGCCGCTTGGCCCTTCTCACCCCGAGGCGTCATCAACGAGTTTGTGCGAGTTCAGGCGGACCATCACCTGGTGGCGCGAGAGGTTGCCCAAGATGCCATCACAATGCTGAAGAACAACGGCAGCCTGCTTCCGATCGCGACATCGCGTTCCATCAAAGTCTTCGGCACTGCGGCGCAAACAAATCCCGACGGTCCCAATGCATGCGATTTCCGCAGCTGCAACAAGGGTGTGCTCGGCATGGGCTGGGGTTCGGGCGTGGTGGACTACATGTACATTGACGATCCGATCGGCGCACTGCGAAAGCGAGCTGGCAGCGTCGAGTATTTTGCGACAGACAACTTCCCTCGGGTGCCGACGCCGACTGCAAACGACGTAGCTATCGTCTTCATCACGTCAGACTCTGGTGAGAACTCTTTCACCGTTGAAGGCAACAATGGCGACCGCAATTCCGATGGCCTTCGCGCCTGGCACAACGGCGACCGTCTTGTCAAGGATGTTGCCGCAGCCTACAGCAACGTCATAGTCGTCGTCCAGACTGTCGGTCCCATCCTCGTTGAAGAGTGGATCGATCTGCCCAGCGTCAAATCCGTTCTCTTCCAACACCTCCCGGGTCAGGAGGCCGGTGAATCGCTCACCAACGTCCTCTTCGGCAACGTTTCGCCCTCGGGTCACCTCCCCTACAGCATCACGCGACGCGAGGAGGATCTTCCCGAGAGTCTCACCAAGCTGACCGGCGGTTCCTCAGGCCAGCCGCAGGACACATTCTCCGAAGGTCTCTACATCGACTACCGCTACCTGAACAAGAACGGGATCAAGCCCCGCTTCGCCTTCGGTCACGGCCTCTCCTACACAAACTTCACCTTCACCAATGCCGCCATCAGCGCCGTCACACAGCTGTCTCGCACCCCGCCCGCGCCCCCACCGCGTGCCCCTGTTCTCAACTTCAACCAGGAGATCCACCCCTGGCAACAAGGCGTCGTCCCCTCCGGATTCAGCAAGATCTTCCGTTACCTCTACTCGTGGTGTACCGAAGGCGAGGCTCGCCAGGCCGTCCGCGACCGCGAGGACGGCAAGAAGTATCCCTACCCTCCGGGCTACACGACCGTGCAGTCGGCAGCTGTCCCTGCGAGCGGCGCCTCGGGCGGAAACCCCCGGCTCTTCGACGTTGCGTACCGCGTGTCAGTGACAGTGCGCAACACGGGCGCGACGCACACCGGCAGAGCGAGCGTGCAGGCGTACGTGCAGTTCCCCGACGGCGGGCCGGATACGCCAATCGTGCAGCTGCGGGACTTTGAGAAGACGTCGAAGCTGGCGCCGGGTGGAAGCCAAGTTGTCACGCTGGAGCTGACGAGGAAGGATCTGAGTGTTTGGGATGTTGTGAGCCAGAACTGGGTCATCCCGTCGCCGGGTGGGCGGTACAAGATTTGGATCGGTGATGCCAGTGACAAGCTGTTCACGGCCTGCTACACGGACACGGGTAGGTGTGAGGGTGGGCTTCAGAGTCCTGTGTGAGGAACTAATTTCGAAGCGCCTGCGAAGTGTTGATACCTGCACGGTAATGCTCCTTCATTGTCCGTATCCGCAGAACAGCGCAAGGAGGCTGTTGATGGGAGTTGAACGCAGCTACGATGGTGACATTATGTCGATGTGCCTTGATCGAGTCTTAATCAGACTATCAGTTGATATGATATAAGCCTTGGTGGAAGAGCAGATGGTGAGATTTCGCCAAACTACCTTACTCAGCCGTTATAGGTAGCAATACATTGAGCAGGTCATTTACCTCTCAGCAAGACACCAACGCTTAGACAGGCACTTGATAGGGTAAGTTGGGTTTCTTCCTAGTTGCCGAGGGCAAGTAGTAGATCATTTACTTCGTTCAGTCGTTTATGAGACGCACTTCCTGGGTTGGTCAAACTGGGCAGACAGCCATCACGAAGCGTTTGCCACGACGAGCCACCAACAAAACGGGAATAACGTCCGCCCATGATCACCACGCAGACAGACAGACATTGAGAAAACGGCAGCGTAAAAAGCAAAAGAAGTGGACACGCCGGGAATTGAACCCGGGACCTTCAGCAGTTTAGAATTGATCAGATCAATGCTAAGCAGATGTCATACCCCTAGACCACACGCCCGTTTGTTGTTGAGGCGTGCTGTGTTCAGAGAACTCATGTCGATTCAGACAAATCACGCAGTTGTGGAGGGCTGGACCCTAGGCGTCTCTCTTCCCAAGTGACCGTGCCAAACATCGTGGACCCACTCAATTCACCAACAGTATCGGCTACTCGCGGGCTACCTACCGTTTATCAGTCAAGTCAAGTCCTCACTTAAGTTAACTCGGTTTCGAAGAACATGTCGAGTCAACAGGGAGCTTCATAAGAAAGCGGAAAGGTGATAACGGTGAGGTCACTGTTCAACAAGCACATTCTTCCTCCCATGGAAACTTAGCTCCCGCCTCTCGTCCCGTGTTCCACCCGGCCTTCCAGAACATCGGGTTCGACGGCACCCGATGTGGTGGTTCCCGAGCGCTTTGAGAGGCCGTGTGTCAACACAAGGGAGAATGTGACTGGCGTGCGGCTGCCGTGATGAACGACATTGCTTAGACGTTTATGGATGATGGTGGTCTTGACGCACATACCCAGACATGAGAAGCGTGTGTAAAAGGCCGGCACGTGGGGTGGGTGAGACCTTATTGAGACCCAAATCCGGACGGGAACCCTAGCCAACGTTGTCTCTTGTGATTGTGATGCGTCCTGTCAGTACTCAGATTTTGGGGTGGTGGTCTTACATTCTCAACGCAAGGAACGGAGGTGCATGAGAGACGACCATGAAAAGACTTCAAAGATGGACGGGCTGGCCCTCCCGCCGGGCACGGGCAGTGTTGGACGCGAGGGCGGCCTGCATAAACGCTACCTACTGATGTGGGAGGCGACGATCTCCTGTGTTGTTCCACTCGTACACCCACCCCATCAACTTCGAATGCACGACGCCCCAATCTTCAAGCGATTTGTAGTTGGCCCAGCCGTGAGCTATGTCGGTTGGTGCGCCACCTGTTTAATGTTTCCCCTTTGTCCAGAGTATTGGGTTATTCATGTGAGAAGCTGCAGGCCTCTTGTGTTCCCTTCACCTCCCTTCCTGTCGTCGCATTACCGCCAGCCGGTCATGAGGGATTCATTACCTCGCAGCCGCCACCAACGGCGAAGAACAGGCTTCACGGGAGCGTTGAACCTGTCGAGATCAGTGCTTGTGTGCTCGGTTCGATCCGAGGCCACTGCAGCAAGGTACCTTGGGCTACAGGCCGGCGGGTATCCGGTTGGTTGGATGCTGTCGTTCGTGCCATGTCAAAGAACATGTTTGATCCTTCCACCGTGCTTCCCTCGCGAGAACTGGTCAAGTCCGACGACATCAGGGTGATTCTATCAAGCTGTCGGTGTATCCGTGGAATGTGTCCTCCCATCTTTCATTTTCTCCCCCTGCCTGTGCAAAGCTGCTGCATCTAGACACATCGCAGGCGAGCGACGCAGCGTCGGCCCCAGACCATGGTCAGGCCAGGGCCGTCACGCAGCTAGTGCTTCGCATCCAGTCATCCTCCTCTACCTCCCTCCCCTTAATTTAGGACCTGCACGAGCCACTAGATCTCTATTCAGGACCAGATCAGGTAACCGTCGTCATCGCCTGGATTGCGATAGACATGCGTGCGTTGCGGGGTCTGTCGTTGCGCTCGACCTCCCCCTTGATCCATCGACCAGTACGATCACTCATCGACGCGCAACAGAGATCTGTATGTCTCGCATCTATGAGATCAGATTCACCGTGTCACCTGCTGTCCAGGTGCTGCACGATCTGTGAGACAGTTTCTCAGCCCGCTTGGGTTCCTCGGTCAGGCCCTCAACACCATCAGTTGGATCTTGGGCTCAGTGGCTTGGTCACCGGAGTGACCACAAATCAACCTCTGTATTTCCTTGGGTCACCATCGAATAGATCCCAGATGCACCTTCCTGGCCAGTTTATAAGAGGCTCCTGCCCCTCCGACTATCACAATTCACTACAAACCTCATCAGACTCTTCCACTTGTCAAGGCCTCTTCCTGCCTTGACGTGACTCTGCAGCATTCTATTTACTATCGATTCCATTGTCTCTGATCATCCTCGGGAAATAACTGAATATCAAATCTTCAGAATCGGCAGAAATAATTCCTCTCCACCTCGTCTCCGCTCAGGATCCCAAAGATGAAGACCAACTCCATCGCCAAGGGCCTTACCTCCCTCTTGAGCATCACCGGCGTCTCCGCCGCTCCTTCCTCCGATCAGAATGGTGATGACAAGGCCTGTTCCTCTGGTCCCAAGCCCCGCGTTTCCATCAAAAAGGTCGGAACCCCCCTCTTCTTCTTCTCGTGATCACAGTCCCTTTCTCACAACTACCAGATATCCAACTTCTGCGAGACGACCCCCGGCGTCAAGTCCTACAGCGGCTACGTCACCCTGCCCCCGAGTGCAAACTACCCCTTTGAGCAGAACGTATTCTTCTGGCTCTTCGAGTCCCGCAGCCGCCCCAAATCCGACCCCTTGACCATCTGGATCAACGGCGGGCCCGGTTCCCCTTCGACCGACCAGGCACTCGGCAGCAACGGGCCATGCCGGGTGCAGTCTGACTCCAAGACCACAATGCTCAACGGCGACTCGTGGAACAACAAGGCCAACCTCCTGTACATCGACCAGCCCGTGCAGACGGGCTTCAGCTACAACAAAGTGACACCCGGCCGTCTCGGCCTGATCCAGGGATATGTCTATCCTGCTGGTACCCCCGCTCCAGACAATGACCCGGTTCTCTTTGACGGCAAATTCTCGACCCAGGATGTGAGTCAGACGCTCAACACGACGCAAAGTGTTGCGCGCGTCATGTGGGACTTCATGCAAGTGTGGCAGGGCGAGAAGAAGTTCAAGGACTATGTTCGGCCGAGCATCAACCTTTGGTCGCAGTCTTAGTATGTGTCCCTTTCTGCCCGTTCCTGCCCCCTCGCCCCCCTTTTCATTTCTCCATGTCGCCGCGTCGCCGAAGCATAGACTGACCATTTACAGCGGCGGCCATTATGCCCCTGCCATCGCGACTTACTTTGAAGCGCAGTCGAGGCTCGCAGCGGCTGGCACGCTCCCTCCTGACGCCCGCATCTGCTCGCGCGCCAAGTCCATCCGCATCGCTACCGTGGGCATCATCGCCCCCTTCATCGACATTGTCGGCCAGTTCGTCGATCTCGAGTTCGCCTTGAACAACACCTACGGCATTGAAATCTTCGACCAGGCAACCGCCCAGGACCTCGTCGAGCAGGCCGAGGCTCCTGGTGGCTGTTTCGACCAGATCGATGACTGCCGCAACATCGCTGACAGGCTCGACCCCGAAGGCTGGGGCAACGCTCCCGAGGTCCATCTAGTTTGCCGAAATGCCTTCCTCGCATGCTTCGGGCTGATCGAAGTGCCCTACTTGGCCACGGGCGTGAGTCTTCATCCATTCTTCCAGGTAGACCCCAGACTAACAAACCTCCAAGGGCGACCCCTTCGACATCACTCAACCAGGGACCGCCCAGTTCCCCCCTCCCTACGCCTTCGGCTTCCTCAACCGCCGAGAAACCCAGTCCCGCCTCGGCGTCCCAACAAACTACACATCCCTGACACCGGCCATCCAACTCCCCTTCATCGACACGGGCGACTTCCTCCGCTCCTTCGCCCCCAACGTCGAGCGCCTCCTCGCCGCCGACATCCCCGTCCACCTCATCCACGGCGACCGCGACTGGCGCGCAAACTGGCCCGGCGGCCAGGCCGTCTCCCTCTCCCTAGCCCACCGCAACCGAGCCCGCTTCGCCTCGGCCGGCTACGCCTCCCTCTCCGTCCCCGGCATCCCCGCCGGCAAAGCAGGTTTCGTCCGCCAGGCAGGACGCCTGAGCTTCTCCGTCGTCACGAACGCCGGCCACGAGGTCCCCTACTACCAGCCCGCTGCGGCCTACGCGATCTACCAGCGCGCCATCGAGGGCAGGGACGTCGCGACGGGGAAGAAGGACGTCGGCAACGGGGACAGGTACGCGACGAGCGGACCGGGGGATATCCGCGGCGTGCGCACGCCGCTGCCGCCGAGGGCCCCTGTCTTTTGCTATATCGCCAGCACGCCCATCATCGAGGGGCAGTGCACGGATGAGCAGATTGCCGCGCTGGCGGATGGGACAGCCGTGGTGAAGAACTTCATCGTCGTGCAGCCGGCGTGGAGCGCTTAGGAGTTCCACTCGGGACAGGAATTGCTGAAGGAATTTGGACAGTGAGCTGCGCGAAAGGGAAAGGGGGAAGACATTTGGGTCGACGCCAGGAGCGGCCATTGGTGATCCAGCTTCATCAGCTGTACTCACCGCAGATCCATGGCGTCGCGTCTGGTCACTGTGATCGTACCTCAGAGCATGGCTGATAACCGATAGAATAGCAATACGAAGTGAAGACTTATACAAAGCATGCGCACTCCTGCCTCGTCCCTATCATCTCATGTAAACATCTCACGGAACACATCAGCTGGAGCAGCCTCAAAGTTGACGAGTATGCATGCTATTTCAATGCTGGTCTAGGCCAAAACCACGCCTATGTTCCTAACGGGCGATGCCAACATCTTCTTGTCGCCCCCGGGCCATTACAGCCATGACCGCATGTATCAGTTCAACAAGCCCATCCCCCCCTACATCCGCAAGCAAAACAGCCTTCCTCTCGCAAAAAGGTCATCAACGCCAAAGCCGCTTTCTATCATGGCTCCCATCATGAGTCGTTACGTGTGAAAGCCGTGGTATCAGATCGAATCAATCGTACATGAGACACCTCGGCTGAGCTTTGAAGCCCCCCAACCGGGTGGAAAATCGGAAAATAGCAGGTATTGTCGGGTTGGTCGAGCTTCCTTGCTGACCGCTCGAGAGGTCGAGAGCAGCTCAGAGGAAACCGCCCTCGGTGAAGCCGACGCCGGCTCGCCAGCCGCAGCGCTTCTCCCACTCCTCACGATCCAGGTCTCGCGGGCGCGGAGGGACGCCTCTAGCGTTTAAAGTACCCTTCGATATTGGTGATGGATTTCGGTCGAACTCGATGCTCTCGCGACTGCTCCCGCCGCTCACGTTGGTCTGGACTAAGAGTAAGCTGCTGGTGCTGGAGAGGCGCTTGGTGAACTCGGTGAAACTCAGTCGCTTGGCACTCGAGGTGGACTGGCGCTTCTCCTGGTTCGGCCGCGAGCCTCCGTCTTCGGAAGTCTTACCGGATGATGGCAATGGGACGTCCAGTCTGCCCTGAGGTACCAGCTGAGGTTGACTATGAGTTCTTGACGCGACGCTAGGACGGAGCTTGGAGTGGGCGGTGTGAGGCCTGGACGGCGCCTGCAGCGGTGCGGTGGCGTTCGCAGGGCTCCTTGTAGTGAACGATTGAGAGGCTTGTTGTTGAGGGCGCGCCTGCGGTTGCGAGGTGGTTCGCGGGTCACGCGGGGGACCGGCGAGATAATTGAGGGCTCGCTGGGCGTTTGGTGGTATGAGTGTTTGTCGGTTTCCTTCTGCCTCGTGGGCATATTCATCAGAAGAAGAGTCATCTTCGTCTTCATCTTCGGCTGACGAGCTGTCATCGACATCCCAGGCACTCTGCATGGCTGCCCGCTCCGTCTCCTTCTGCTTCTCTATTTGCTGGCGCTTTTCGTCAGCCTCGCGCATAAGAGCATCGAAGCGCGCCAGCGAAGTTAATTTTTCCTCCCCTGGGACCTCTCGTTCGGAGCCAGGAATGCATCGAAGTTGAAAAGCTCTGTCAAGGATCGTCTCTCGTGCTAAAGGAGGCGAGCTGGAATTAATGGCCGCTGGATGCTGGGCCTGAGAGCTGACGCTTCCCCGGCCTCGGATCGGCGAGCTGACCGTGGAGGATCGTCCTTGTGCGGACGTCCAGCCTTCGATCAGCTCCCCTTGCTGGTATTCGCCAACAGTGGCTACAGGAGATGGGATATCAGTCGGGAGGACAGTTGTGTATTTGTTGAGATCGGGCATGGTAAAGCCCATGTGCGCTGGGTGTGAGGCACTCGAGGGAGATGATATGTCGCTACGTTTGGAGCGCAAGCTGGGGGATTCCGAGCTGAAGGTCACAGGACGCTCGCGACCCGAGTGCTGGGTCGAGTTCTTGTGCAACAAGGCAGATCGAGAGTTGGTATTGCCACTAGACGGACGCGGGTAGTACTCGTTCGTGTGGGCGCGTTGCGGGAATGGATTGATGAAGGACGGCGATGCCGGGCTGTCGGGGCTCATGGGGGACTTCTTCGTCAAGATGAAGCGTGCCCAATCGTGCAAGTTAATGTGGTGGTCGTCAGGAGGGGTTCGAAACCAGAGGGTGGTGGCACTGGGCTCCTTGCTAGAGATCAGGCCGCCAGCTCTGCTAGAGCGTCGTTTCCGCTCCTTGTCGTTGATCGTGATAACGAGGGTGGGAAGCACCGGCCCCTGTTTACGGTGGGCTACCATCTGCACCTGGCAATCGACAATGGCGCTGACAGGGTACTGATGGGTGGGCTCCCAGTCATCCTGCAAGTTTGGAGAACTTAGGTTAAAGCCCGAGTAGTCCGACGCCGTGAGCCTTACCTTGGACTTGTAAACTGATATGCAAGGATCCTCGGTGGGCAGTGGCTTAGAGGGCGTTCTCGAGGAAGAGGAGGAAGAGTTGGTTATGCGACTGGTAGTCATAACCTGGGCCAGGCTCGGACTGGGCTGTTGTTCGAGTTTGTCTTGCTTGTGGGCATTGCGACGGCCCACGACAACGTATCGAGGCTGTAAGGATGCGATCAGCAAGACGTACACAAGGGAGGGGATAGCAAGGGCAACACACCTTCCAGACTGCACGACCAAGGATCTGGCCTCTCTCGGGAGGTATCAACAAGACTCCTTCGCATGATTCCATGTTGATCGGTCGTGAAGTCCTGGGAGGTCGTCCTGATGGTGTTGGTGTGGAGGTGGTCGTCGAGAAGAAGGGGGTTCAGGTATCGCAAAATTAAGATTAAATCGGCATTCTGAAGGCTGAGAGATTCCGCAGAAAGCGAATGAAAGCAAGCGACAGGCGAATTGGCTATGCGTGATCAAACAGAGGAAGCGAAGGAGGCGAAGAGAATTCGACAGCCTCCGGGGCTACCGGGGTACGGTTGAGCAATGAGGCGGCGAGCGGCGACCAGGCCGATGAGGGGGGGGGGGGGGGGGGGAGGGGGTGNGGGGGGGGGGGGGGGGGGGGGGGGGGGGGGCTGTGGTTCGATGGGCTTGACGCCGCGCGGAGGGCAGATGTAGACGCTGGATGCGGGCTGCGGTGGTAGACGTCGAGGTTGGTGGTGCGGAAGAGGGAAGCCGACGACGACGATGAGGACGATGGGGATGCTTTGGCCTAGTAGGAGACAACAAAGAGGAAAGGAATTGTGAGGTGAGGCCAGGTCGGCCGAGAGTTCGATAAAGTCGCCGGGCTAATAAGGTCAGGTACGAGGTACCTTTTGCTTGCAGTGTCTGATCGGTATTATTATTGTTCTTTTGATTTGATTGCGAACCCAGAAGTCACGACTAGCCCCCCGGCTGTTGCCTTTTCTCGCTCCAGTACACTTACCCGCATTTGGGTGATTTGGGGGGGCTTGGGGGGAAAGTGCTTCCGGGGGGTCCCCTGTAATCAGGCACGGCGAGATCCACTGGGCCCGATCGCTATTGCCCGCTTTGCCTGCAAGCAGAGAATGGCTGTGGGCAGAGTGACAGGGACTGGTTCCATTCCTTGGACATCGCTGCCCATTGAGTCGGCTTCAGAACTTGCAGTGGATCGGGGGCGGCGGCACAGTTCGCAGCTGCCAGCATGCCAGACTGCCAGACTGCCTGACTGCCAGGCTGTCAGGCTCGCCCTCAACGGGTCGAGCAGGGAATGGAAAAGACTTGTCCTGTCACATCTCCTAAATCTTCACCGCTGTCTTAATGTTGCTTCTGTCAGACTGCCTCTCTAGCTCACCTACGTTGCGTTTCTCTTTTGACTTGTTTGATATCACCTTACACACAGTCTTCTTGTGGCCCCCTCCTCCCCCTCCCCCTCGTCCTGTTGTCCGCTGTCGAGATACCTCACCACATTCTGGGTGACACGGTTTCAGGCCGCCACAGAGTCCACCCCACCCATCCAGTATCCAGCCATGCTTCTTCTTCTTCACCGGCTTCAACGATGCGCCCTTCGATGGCCGTCATTGCCATGACCTCGTAGCCCGATGTCTCTGTCGGAGCGCCCCCATGCATCGCGTCTCGCGCCTCGCGCCTCACGATCAGCTTCGAGTACCAAATACAGGCCGCGATGTCCGCAGACACTCCGATCGCCCCGTCGTGTGCCCACCGAAAAAGAGAGCCTCGCCATCGCATCAGCCGAATGACCACTATGAGCGACCCCTGGTCCGCAATGGTAGCACCATAGGATGAGGGCCAAAGGGACAACCACTATCGACGACAATGGCCTCGGCGGCATGGCTCTCTCGCTCCGTGGACGAACCCAAGGGGTACATCAGGCATGCTGCTGCATCTCGGTGGATAGCTAGATGCATGGTGACCACACCATCTGCAGGATCAATATCTCTCCTGAGCTAGACCCCTCCTCCTGGCTGGTCCGGGCTGCTGGCCCCCTGGCTCAGTGTACCCTTCGGACAAAATGGCAATGGTCATGTGCAGATGTGCAGCCGTGCCGTGGGCGAGCCTGTCGATGGAAGGGTGTCGGGATTGATTACTTACACCAGTCCGGCAGTCGGTTAATCATTGTGGCTTGCTTGCGCCTTTCCAACTTCCCCTTTCGTCGGCCGAAGAGAGTTGCGATTCCAACAATCACGAGCGACTGTGGCGTACCGACCATGACTCCTGTAATGTCATCTCGACCATCTTCGGCATCCAGATGGTCCGAGGGATGAACCCCGTTCCGCGATCGACATCCGTTGCCTCTACTAGCACGGGGTATCTGGAATTCAGAAGCCCCCAAAGTCTTGGGGTTTTGGCGCCAACAACGAGCGGTCATGGCGTTGCGGGCGGAAACATCGCCAATCTCACAGAGAAATGTCAGGATCAGGGATAACCAAGGGCGGTCCATCTCTGCCAAACGCCGACGTCCCAACTTCTATGCGACGCTGGCCTGTTCGTCACTGGCGGCCTTCATCTACCTACTCTCGCACTACGGTGCATGGCCAAGTGACATGCAGTGTAAGCCACGCATGTCGCGCCGACCACAAACTCGTACCTGCATGGAAAACTCGGTAGCGCGGACGCCTGTCTGCTCTGTTTGCAGTCGCAGAAGCAGCTGTTGATGCAGGATGCTGCAGCTAACGCCGACCCGTTTGACCATCTCCGCTCGACCACACGACGGACACTCTCGACGTCCGGGGAGCTTGTTCCCTCTCATCACCCAGCGTCGCCATGGTACCCTCGGACTGTTCGACGCCACGAAACGGTGATCGTCAATGGCGTCTTGTCGTGCCTGCTATAGTAATGGTAAGCTTCGCTTGACCGGGACTGGGACGTATCCATGAAGAGGACGGCGGGCAGCTCCCGTCTTGCGCCTTGCGCGACCCGGGATCTCGCTGTCTAGCTCCCTTTACATCTGCCTCCGTCGAGGATCCCTCCCCCCGCACGGAATCCTCACGTCCCGCTACGTCCTTTCTTTTGATTGACATCCGAGCGTGACCAGCATCTTGCATGTGGCTAAGATTGTCAACGCAACCAACGTCGACATCTCAGCCGCCCGGCACGATACATGACCAGCATATAAACAAGTTTATTGGGTAAGCGACTGCTCTAGGCCTGTGGCGCCATCCTCCCTGGGTTGCACCATCACATCACATTCATCCCCCCCAAGCTCTCGGGCTGGACTAAATGCCCCGGGGTTCGACTCCTTCCTGCGTCAAGGTCATGGTCCCGAATAACAGGTTCCCGTCCGCTCTACTGTATCACCATCACTGAAGATGGCGCCCATGAGGGAGCTGTTGTCCCGCGTGGCTGGGGGGGCACAGTCCTCGGTCGTCCCGGGAAATTCTGCTAGCCCCTGCATAGGCGGCCACGCGACGTTCAGTCTGTTACCAGTAGTCGCCCGCTGTCGGGGGATACGCCTAAGTGCAGCGTAGGCCGTAAACCTCAGCCAAGCCAGGTGTGCGCCAGACGTCGATAGCGCAGCGTGTTTTCGAAACGATTACGGACACCAAATGGACGCCGTCCCTTGTCACCGCTCTGATGGTGTGGGGAATTGCGCCCTGCTTGACTCGTTAGGACTTTTCTCATCAGAGCGACCGTTCAGGTCCGCCGGTCGTACGGGTTCCAATTGAGGTCCTCTGTAGAAAAAGCTGTTAGATCTGCCCCGTGCTGGCGCAATGACATAGCTTGATCTCGGTACCTTTCCGCCCCTCCGGGCTGCGTGCTCTGACTTCATCTTAAGCTTTTGACACGAGTCGAACCGACGGTGTGCAGCTCAGCTGTACAACTCGACCACGATCCGCGGAATTGGGCCCACGGCGCGCAGATATGCTCGTACCTCTGCAGCATCTTCCGGGGTCTCCGATCTGTTTTCGTCATGCCGCGGCTGGTCGACGACCTCATCGTCCGGCTCATCTTCCAAAATGGATATCGGCTCCGAGTCTCCTTCAGACGACTCAAAGTCTGTCGGCTCTGGTGCGGGCTTTTCAATCCGCCAGTCCCGAATGTTTGGTACGCCATGGATGCGTTCGTGGAAGCGAACCGGCAGAAGGTTTTCGCGGTCTTCTTGATCTGCCGGGGTGAATATCCGGGCAAGGACCCGCGCCGTGATGATGCAGAAGGCGAGACCCGCCCACGATTGCCATGGGACTGCGCACATGGTGATGTAAATTATGAGACCGGGTTGTCTGACCGATGTGTTCTTCTTTCCGAGTGCCGCTTGTTGAGGGCTGATGGCTAGTGTGAGGCTGAAGTCGAACTTCTTCCTGTGTGCCGATGATACGGAGGCAGGAATGCAACTTGGTGAATGATAACGATACCTGCCTCAGGTCGGCTGTCAAAGTCGCGTCCGCTTTTAGTCAATCCTACGTGAATAGGGTACGTCGAAGATGGAAGCTTGGGTCTAGGATTTGGGTTTCTGAGAGTATTGAGAACCTGGGTATCGAACTTTACGTGGCAGCCCCTCCTCGACTTGTGCCACAAGCAATGCAAAGATGCGCCCGCCTCGCAAATTTTGCTGTGTCTACCAGAAACTGTCTGGTGACTGCCAGCTACCCAAAGGGGTTTCATTGAGCTTCGGACGAGGCAGGGAGAATGGCTTCCGTGTGGACAATACTGAAAACACGATGACATGCTACAGCCAGGTAACAAAACTTCCTAATAATCTAAGGTACACTACCATGCTGCTTGCAAGGCAAGCTGAGCTGGCCTGTCCTGGCCATTCATAGGGATAACTACACATCAGCCATACACGAGCGGTGCCCGAGAATCCGTCGGCCCGTCACTTATATCGGCCCAATCTTCGACGCCAGGAACTGCACGCCCTCATCCGCACGCCGCGTATAGTCAAGATGCGGCGCCAGCACGACAAGTTGTCCATCGCAAATGACGTCCCCCGGGTTACACAAGAATGACACCCTGTCGGGCGGGAAGTTGAAGATGCGATTCCCGTCCTGCGTCTTCTGCGTGTCGCCAACCGTCAGCACGCCGACGATTTGGGTCTGGGCCGCGGGCGGGAGGCTCTGGATGGATCTGTGTGCGACAGCGGCGCCTTGGCTATAAGAATGTTAGTCAAAAAGGGGACATGAGGCACATTGAGGGGGATAATACTTACCTGTAGCCGCAGACAACGACCTTCGAGGCGGGGCAATTCGTCGCCGCGCCGAGCAGTACGCCGCTCATAGCTGCTACACTGGGCCCATCTGTGCCGCCGGGGAGGAAGTTCGGCTGGGGGATGGCGGCGTAGTTGACGCCTTCTGTCGCCACGCGGGAGTCACCGTAGATGGCCTTGAGGCCTCTCGACAAGGGCGGTCCGACGAGTGTGCCCTTGGCCTGGTCAATGGGGGACTCGGCGGAAAACGAGAAATCGCGGAGGAGAAGGAGGTCCGCACCATGTTGCCCTGCTCTGATGTGCCTCGGGCGAAGACGAATATGATGTCGCGACAGCCGCCCAGCGTGAGTTCGTTGCTGACGATGGAGGCTGCGATGGCTGGGTCGCTGGCGTCGATTTGACTGAGAATCTCTAGTCTTGCGATACTTTCCGCGTCGAATTCGCCAGTCTCGGCGTCGCGGGAGTTGATGGACGGAGAGGCTGCGAGCGCGAGTGTCGCTACAGCGAGGGGAGCGAAGACCCTCATGATGAGATGTGCACCGCGAGACGCGCAGACCAACAAGTGTTGAGATTGAGTACTGTCGTAGAACCTTTCTAAAAGGAGAATGGCAAGAACTCGAGTGGAAATCTGGGACAGGGCGTTGTCGTGGTCTCGCCGTTTCAGATCATTGGGATGCACTGACTTCTTCAACAAAGCGCCGGCCGTGAAGTCCGAACCACCTTCAGCGAGCCGCACCGGCCATATTTCGTAGCTCATTTGAAAACTGGAAGCGCTTGATCTGAAGTCTGGCTTGACAAGACGGCAAGATGTCAGCCCGCGCGGAAGTGGGCGTCATCCCGAATCTCCAATGTCGTGGGTCGTGATGCCCACCACGTCAGAGGCAAAATCATGAATGTCGCTACCAACTCATCACAATCACCAAGTTTATCGAGGACTCAGAGAATCATGTAGACTCAACCATTATCACCACTTCAAGATGCTAATTGGCGTTTATGTCGACGATGAGCGTAGTTCATTGAAGATGTTTTCGTAAAGGGAGAGGTCATGGTCCCCGGACTGACCCGAGGCCTCGTCTTCAGATAGGTAAGTTGCGGGCTGATCACAAACAAGCGACCAAGATCAAGAGACTCAACGTCGGTCGCCATTAGTGTGCGCAAAGAGAAGAGCCGAATGGCGACTTGTTGCTCGCCTCGTGGTCGTCGATTGCGCTTCCTTCTGGTTCAACCGTCAGTCGCCACACGATGGCAGCTCAAATCACAGTACTGGTCGAAAGATATGCAAGACCGGACTAGATATGAAATGTACCTAGATTAATCAAACATGGGCGAAATTACTTAGTGATTCGGCGGAGAAATCGGGCTTCGTGTGATTCAGAGCCTTTACAAAGCTCAAAGCTCCTCGCGACTGAAAGGGGTTGCGCGAAGTTCTGAGAGCACCAAGCTACCCCGGTAGATGGCATAAACTGTTATATCTTGCTCCAACCCTTATGTTGCCAAAGACAGTCTTAACTTTACCGAGCGGCTGTCCTGACGTAACCGAGTTTGAGGGTGATTCCCCAACGTGTGTCGAATGTCAGACTGGTTGCCGGTTGTGGATAACTACGGGCACTACTCGCCCTGGGTCTGCATCCGGGGCTACACGATCGGCTGCTTCCGAGTAGGAGGCACGCTCTTGAGTAAGGTAGCGTGAAGTGGGAGCCACTCACGGCATCCGAGACGGCGGCGTTTTGTGTGCCCGTGTAGGTCGAATATCCCAGGGACACCAGGCCCCAGATGTAGCTAACCTTGGGATGTAGGGGTTTTGAGTGCGGTCTCAACCCGAATTTTGACCCGGAGGACCATGAGGGTGTTATCGGGGACTTGATGTTGAGAGTCGTGTGGCAGAGGTCGTTTTGGGAGGGACGCTGGTCGACGAGAAGCGTGCCGCCGATACAGATCAGGTGGAAATCAGAAGACCTGCCATACCTTAAATACCACCCTCTCGACTCGTACCACCCTGTCGACCCGATCACAAAGACGACGTCCACAGTCATCGACTCATCTGCTGTAGCGAAGACATCATCGGCTACGCCATCATCATCAGCAACACCAGCAGAGGCATCGGAAACGACGACATCGAGTCTGAGCGACGCCGAATCGACCGACGATGGTAGTGGTACCACCAAAGACGGAGACAACAACGGCGTTCGGGGGCTTTCGAGGTGTGTAGTCGCGGGCATCACGGTGAGCGTCGTGGTGGCGGTATTGCTGGCATGTATCGCCTCGTGGCTCTGTATCAGGCAAAGAAAGCGGCGCACTCCCGCCGGAGAGGCCGTACAAAGCGGTGGGCACATTCGGGAACAAGTGACGTCGTGAGCAAAGTCGGAGCTGGAGGCCCCCATGACGACCGGCATACACTCACCTGGCCGGAATGAGGCGTTTGCGTCATTGCCGTCTCAGAGTCATCACCAGTTGTCATACTCGAAGATCTGGATCCTCCACAGATTCCACAGATGTCCTGTCGAGTTAGTCGTGGGAAATGACATGGAATTGGTGGGTCATTCGACATTGGAAACGGTGTTGAAGAGAGTGCCAATGCGAGGTTGGAGAGACACGTGCTGTTCCAGAGACAGCTGGAGTTGAGGGAGCGCAGAGCAAGCGTCGACCTTGAGAGGATAGAAGCTGAGGAGAGAGCCGTCGAGTACAGACCATCGCAATTGGGTCGCTGGGCCGACAGGTCTTGAGTGCTATGAGCAAGGAAGCTAGGCACCTTACCTTGATGAATACAGTCACCAATAAACAGAGTCATATGAAGTAAGGTAGGTACTTAGGTAAGGTACCTTAAGGTACGTCTCAATCACAAGCCAAGCGGCAGTAGCACCAGCACCAGCCAGCTGCAACACGTGACATCCCGAGTTTGCGGATTCAAGTTCTGGGGCCCCCATCTGAAGGCGTAACACCATTCGACAACTCCGCAGGTCCACTACGTTTAGCTGGCCCTGGGCCCCTGGGGGTCACCTTGTGCACAGTCGCTGACGGCCCACTGTATTTTTCTCAAAAGCGTGCCAATCACCTTCCGCAATCGGGCGCATTGAGCTGTCTCCCCCAGCCGGTGTGACCACTGACTGGACCACTGGACCACTGGACCACTGGACCAGCAGCTAGCAAGCCTCGGGAGCAAAACAGTCAGTCGTTCGTACCCATACCCCTTCCCTTTCGAGTCAGACCACATCTCGAAAGTCATTCTCGACTTTTATATCTTCTCCCTTTCCAACACACCTCTGCCCATTTCTTTCCCTTCTTCAAGCGCTCTCTGTTCGTTTGATTGTCACAATGCTCTCCTCTCTGAGAATCGCCACCAGGCAAGCCGGCCTCCGCCGCGCATCGGCTCTCCCGCTGAACGTCGCTCGCGCTGGCTCGACTTGGGCCAACGTTGCCCAGGGCCCTCCCGTACGTATCATATGTATCCCTCCCCTCTCGGAGATGCCGTGATGCTAATTGATCGCTAGGATGTAAGTCAATAATGTCAATGTTCCACTAGGTCGAACGTCCAGCTGATCCGAGGCTCCCTCCGAAAGGCCATTCTCGGTACGTCATTGATGCCCCCAATCTTCACAACTCCGAACTAACTCCCTTGTGCAGGTATCACTGAAGCCTTCAAGGCCGACTCGTTCGACAAGAAGATCAACCTCGGTATGTCTTCTTTCTGATCACTACCCCAATATCCGACAGCCAGCGAGCCATCGTGCTGACCCGACCCCACCAGGTGTCGGTGCCTACCGTGACGACAAGGGCAAGCCTTACGTCCTCCCCTCGGTGCGCACCGCCGAGCAGAAGGTCGTCGACGCCAAGCTGAACAAGGAGTACGCCGGCATCACCGGTGTGCCCGACTTCACCAAGGCCGCCGCCGAGCTCGCCTACGGCGCCGACTCGTCCGCCCTGTCGCGCCTCGCCATCACCCAGTCCATCTCTGGAACCGGCGCCCTGCGCATCGGCGCCGAGTTCCTCAAGCGCTTCTTCCCCGGTGAGAAGAAGATCTACATCCCCACGCCCTCGTGGGCCAACCACAAGGCCGTCTTCTCCGACGCCGGCCTCAAGGTCGAGCAGTACCGCTACTACAACCGCGACACCATCGGCCTCGACTTTGAGGGCATGATCGCCGACATCAAGGCCGCCCCCAAGGGCTCCGTCTTCCTCTTCCACGCCTGCGCCCACAACCCCACCGGTGTTGACCCCACGCAGGAGCAGTGGAAGGAGATCTCCGCCGCCGTCAAGGCCAGCGGTCACTTCTCCTTCTTCGACATGGCCTACCAGGGCTTCGCCTCGGGCTCCACCGACAAGGACGCCTTTGCCCTGCGCCACTTTGTCGCCGAGGGCCACGACCTCTGCCTCGCCCAGTCCTTCGCCAAGAACATGGGCCTCTACGGCGAGCGCGTCGGCGCCTTCAGCATCGTCGCCAACGATGCCGCCGAGGCCAAGCGCGTCGACAGCCAGATCAAGATTGTCGTGCGCCCCATGTACTCGAACCCCCCTATCCACGGCGCCCGCGTCGCCGCCGAGATCCTCACCAACCCCGCCCTCTACAAGCAGTGGCTCGGCGAGGTCAAGGAGATGGCCGACCGCATCATCACCATGCGCGCCCTGCTCAAGGAGAACCTCGAGAAGCTCGGCAGCAAGCACGACTGGAGCCACATCACCAGCCAGATCGGCATGTTCGCCTACACTGGCCTGACGTCCGAGCAGATGGACAGCCTCGCCAAGGAGCACAGCGTCTACGCCACCAAGGACGGTCGCATCTCCGTTGCCGGCATCACCAGCGACAACGTCGGCCGTCTCGCCGAGGCCATCTTCAAGGTCAAGGGTTAAGCGAGCCAAGGGGCTCGCCGGGCACAGGTGTGAAAAAAGGGGTGTAGGGGCCATGGTACCAAGATAAGGCCGGAGGCTGGCGGATTAGATGTCGGGCGAGCAATGACGCCCGCGATAGTAGACTGGCAGCGCTGATTCTGTGTACAATACCATGCTTCTCGTCATAACTGTCTTCTCGTGGTCTCTTACAACGCTTGTTCGTGATTCGTGCTTCGTGAAACAGAGACAGACGCAAGGCTCACTTGCCCAGCCTCTTGAGATCCCTTTTGACCTCGTCAATCTCCTTCTCCATGCCCCTATACACTCTCGCCATCTCTCTCATTCGGCCCTCCCGCCCCTCACCGCTCTGAGCCCCAACACCATACCCCTCCAACTCCATCTCGAGCCCGCGTATGCTCTCCTCAACCCGCATCCTCGCGTCCCGCAAATGCACTCCATAATTTGTCAGCGCGGAGACCGCCTCGGGCGTGTACACGTCCCCCTCGACCGCCTTGCCGACCATCCTCGACTCGACCTCCGCCCTGCGCGCCGCGAGACTCACCTCGACGGCCCTAAGCTCCAGGCTCCGCGCCACGACGCCGTGCTTCCCTTCGAGGGCGCGCACCAGCAGGCCCACGACCTGGGCTTCCTCCGCGAGCAGCGAGGCGACATCCTCCGTCAGGCGCAGGCGGTCGGCGACGGCTTGCTCGTTCGCACGTCTGACCTCGTCACGCAGGGCTACGGCGCCAGGAGCGAGCTTGGGGACACCGCGGTGGAGGAAGCTCGGGTTCGTGTTCGGGCTTGCGACGCGGACGAGGGACGTGGCTGCTGCGTGGAGGGATGTGGCTATGATGGAGGCGAGTTCCGGGAGGAGGGAGGGGAGAGAGGAGAAGGGCGGGTGGGCGAGGAGGGTGTCTGCGTCGGACTGCGAGAGCGGCGGGGCGGACGAGTCGAGGATTGCGGGCAAGAGGACGAGGAGGTCGAGAAGGGGGGTAGGGAGGGAGGACGGTTTGGCGGCGGGGCGGGGTTGGCCGATGGTGCCCTTGGGTGTTGGGGCTGGGGGTGGTGTTGCTGTTGCGAGGGCGTGGATTAGGAGTTGGTGTTTCGCGTGAGTTTTGCGGTGAGTTCGGAGGTCCTGTAAATGTTAGAAACGTTTCTTCAAGGGACAAGATGGCAATCGCACATCGTGGACGGTTTCGCGCTCCTTCCGGAGGGTATCATTCTTTGTTGAGCCATCGGGATTAAGGATGGCGGTTGTGAGGGTATGGTAGAGGGACGCAAAGTCAGGGTTGTTTTGGAGGACCGACTGCTCGACAGGCGGCAGCATCATGCAATTGACCCCAGTAATCTTCGGTTCACATTAGTTTCGATGAACTCTCTCATTGGAGTGTCTCAAGAACTGGTGACATGCCACCGCGGCTGGTTGAAGAGTAAGGTAGCCCCATACGGAGCACCAGTGCGAGCACCCAGTGGACCCTGACCCCTCGCGAACCAAACACGATGTCACCTGATTGGCAGCACGCAGACTCAGCGGATTTTCCCTGGGGCCGATCCCCGACTGCCAATCGACTCTACGCCGAAAAAAGTAGAACTCCAAGCTCACATCACCTCACCTTAGTCAAGCTCCACGACGACCATCACGAGCCCACGGCCGCGCCAATCGCCCGTCAAACCCTCCATTGGCACCCGAAAGCAATCAAGCACCCATGCCACGACGATAGCACGACACCTCTCAAACGCCACCCGAAATGTCGACGCTCGCCGCCCAGCGCGGCAGCGCCCCCTTACGCACCCTCACCTCGACCCTCACCTCTCTATCCCTAAACACCAGCCGCCCCTTCTCAACAACACCCCCGGCCCTTACAAAAACGATCGCGCTCCACCGCATCCCCGCCTTCCCCATCCCCGACTATCCCCTCGGCCCCCGCCTCATCTACAAGCAGTCCAACGGCGGCCTCTACGCCACGGCCCGCATCCGCCGCGGTAACAACATCTCCTCCGACCACAAGGTCAAGACCCCTCGCGCCTGGCGTCCCAACATCCACCGCAAGCGTCTCTGGTCCCCCGCCCTCGGCGTCTGGGTCCGCGCCCGCCTCTCCCTGCGCGTCCTGCGAACCATCCGCAAGGAGGGCGGCCTCGACGCCTACGTCCTCAAGTCAAAGGCCGCGCGCATCCGCGACCTCGGACCCGGCGGCTGGAAGCTGCGCTGGCTAGTCATGCAGACATCGGCTGTTAGGACGCAGTTTGCCGAGGAGAGGGCGCGCCTTGGCGTCGTCAGACCCGAGGGCGTTGTCGACGAGGACAACACTGATCTCGTGCATGTGCTCGTTGACGGAGCGACGCCCGGGCCGCTGAGCGCTGTGAGCAGGGCTATCATTGCGAAGAGGGCCCAGGAGGTTTCTTCCGACAAGATGGCGTGGGATATGGCCATGCAGGCGCAGGGGCAGGAGTTTGCCCTCGGCGAGGAGGCTGAGCTGGCTGGTGAGCAGGAGGTCAGGGGTGCGGGCGAGGAGGTTGGCACGATGGAGGAATTTGATGCCGCGATCGAGGAGATGGAGAAGGATGAGGGCAAGAGGCCATAGAAGGTGTCTGTGTCTGTATCATATGTACAATTTCGGTGTACCACTTGCCCGATAGATGGCGGCACAAGCTGTATCTTTGCATTCTCTTGTCGCATGTTATCAGATGGCCCGATCTCTCGATAGTCGCTGTGAGCCGGATCTTGGAATGAGCATTGCATCATGTAGCATCGATTCAACCATCTGATTGAGGTCATCAGATTCTGTGCAGGCTTCAAATAAACAAGACCAACATCACCAAGCACGTCAGGCATACTGGTTTACAATTTCATGTCGAAAAGTCATTTCTCGTCAAATCAGGCTACCTTTTGTGTACCATCACAACGCCGTTCCATCTCAAATCTAAAAACGCAAATCCCAGCCAATCTTAGGCCCCAATGTCGGCAGCTCGTCGGCCACGCTCTGCACATCCTTGTCACCGCGTCCACTCAAGCAGATAACGACATCCTCATCCTTCTTCATCGTCTTGGCAAGCTCCAGAGCACCGTAGATGCCGTGCGCCGATTCGAGCGCCGGAATGATGCCCTCGAGCTGGCTCATCAGGCGGAAACCGATGAAGGCCTGGGCGTCTGTGGCGACGACGTACTGGGCGCGGTCACTGTCTTTCCAGGAGCTCAGCTCGGGGCCGACACCGGGGTAGTCGAGGCCGGCGGAGACAGAGTGCGTGTCAGAAATCTGGCCGTGCTTGTCCTGCAGGACGTACGTCTTGACGCCGTGCAGCACGCCCTTGGTGCCGCCCGACAGTGTGGCGCTGTGGCGCGCCGTGTCGACACCATCACCGCCGGCCTCAACGCCGACGAGTCTGACGCTGAGGTCCTTGGAGAAGGGGTAGAACATGCCGACGGCGTTGCTGCCGCCACCGACGCAGGCAACAACGGCATCGGGCAGCTTGCCGCGCTTCTCCTGCATCTGCTTCTTCGTCTCCTCGCCGATGACGGACTGGAAGGTGCGCACGATGGTCGGGAACGGGTGCGGGCCGATGGCGGAGCCAATGATGTAGTGTGTCGTCTCGAGGTTGACGACCCAGGCGCGCAGGGCCTCGTTGACAGCGTCGCGGAGGGTACGGCTGCCGGCCTCAACGGCGACGACCTTGGCACCAAGGAGCTTCATGCGGAACACGTTGAGGGCCTGGCGGCGCACGTCCTCGGCGCCCATGTAGACGGTGCACTCCATGCCGAACTTGGCGCAGACGGTCGCCGTCGCAACACCGTGCTGGCCGGCACCCGTCTCGGCGATGATCTTGGTCTTGCCGAGACGCTTCGCCAGCAGAAGCTGGCCCAGCGCGTTGTTGATCTTGTGGGAGCCCGTGTGGTTCAGATCCTCGCGCTTCAGCCAGATGTTGGCGCCGCCGGCGTGCTCCGTCAGGCGCTCTGCCAGGTGCAGGTGACCGGGGCGACCCATATAGTCATAGTAGGACCTGTACTCCTCCCAGAACTTGGGGTCATTGTTGATCTTGTTGAAGCCCTCCTCGAGCTCGGACAAGCAGTCCATCAAGCTCTCGGGGACATACTGACCGCCATACTCGCCGAAACGCTCGGGGATCTTGCCGTGCATGGCGGCGAGCTGCGCAACGAGGTCGCTGTCCTGCTCAGCAGTGATTGTGGCGGAGACTGTGGGAACGGCTTCGGGGGCCTTGGCATCGGAAATAGCCTCGAGGATGCCGACCTCGCGCGTCGTCTCATTCTCGGCCTCGGGCTTGCGGCCGCCGAGGTAGGCGCAGTACTCCTCGAGGTCCTTGAGGCGGTTTTCGGGGGTGGCCTTCTGCAGGGTAGTGATGATCTGGCTGCCGACGACGACACCGTCGGAGAGAGTGGCGAGGCTCTGGAAGTGCTCACGGGTGCTGACGCCAAAGCCCACAGCGGCGGGCTTGTCGCCACTGTACTTCTTGACTCGGGCGATGAGGTCGGGGAGGTTGGCATTGAGGGAGCCGAGAGCACCGGTGACGCCCTGGCGCGAGACGACGTAGATGAAGGAATCGGCGAGCTGGCAGAGAATCCTCATGCGGGCGTCGGAGGTGGCGGGCGCAATGAGGGGAACATAAGAGAGTCTGCCAAAACGTCAGTGTGATTAGAGTTGCAAGAGGGAGCGTCGACGACGTACTGTCCCTTGTTGCAGAGCTTGCGGAACGAGACGGCCTCCTCGGGAGGCAGATCAACGACGATGAAACCATTGACACCACAGTCGGCGCAGTCGGTGAGAAGCCTCTCCTCTCCGTAACTCAGCAGAGGGTTGTAGTATCCCATCAGCAGCACAGGCGCCTTTAGGCCCTTACTCCTGGCGTCCTTGACCATCTGCAGCGTGGACTGAATGGTGACGCCATTTTGCAGGGCGATTGTGTTAGAGGTCTGAATGGTGGGGCCGTCGGCAATGGGGTCGGTGAAGGGGGCGCCGAGCTCGAGGATATCTGACAATGTTAGGATTGATTGCATGAACGAGGGGGACCATCGTGAAAGACTTACCAGCACCACCCTTCTCCATAGCGAGGAGAATGTCGGGCGTCTCCTCGGCCGTGGGGAAGCCGGCAGTGACATAGGTCACGAGGGCTGACTGTATTCATGTAATCAGCATTCGTCTCTGAGCTTCGTCGCCAAGGCACGATCGTGATATGCGGCGTTTGGTGTTTTGGTGACGTCGGGGAAAAAGTGCCCCGCGATTGGTAGGAGGGGCAAACTTGTGACTCGACTCACCCTGTTCTCGGCCTTGCAGCGCTGGAATGTCTTGCGAATGTGATCCATGATGCTGCCGATGCTTGATTGTGCCAATTGAGGTGTAGTAGAATGAAACTGCTACCAGTAGTCTCAATGCGGGGAGGCAAGTGTTTCTTATGAAGTGATGATGTTGAGGCGGTGGGGGAGCAGATCAGTCAGACAGATGGGTGGGTGGACTGTGAAGCTCCGGCAAAGGCTCAGTCCTACGTCGGAGTCCCTGCAGCGGTCGCGGTCGCGGGGCATGTGGAGCGCTGGGGGTGGTGAGGGCCGCTGAAATTATGGTGGGGCCGCGCTACAGCTTCAGGCCCTTCCTTGAGCCTCGGCGGGTAGAACGTCAAAGATCTGAACAGCCTGATAGCGTGGAAAGCGAGGAAAGCGGGGCCTCGTTGCCACCGACCGATGCCGGAAGGGGTGGCTCCTCGTCCTTGCCTCCAGCTCTTTCCAACACCGCGCTTGGCGATCGTCGGCGGAGGTGCCCAAAGGGGACGTCGACGGTGTCTTCCGTTCCTGAACTGAAGCCCGCCCTGACTCACCACCAAAAGCCTCCGACTCCGAAATTGATGGCCCACGCGGCGGCCGCCATGCCACCATCCTACGACAAACTTGGGACTCAGAGAACATTTACGTCATCATCACAATTATCAGGGCCTTCCATGATTTGCAGTGTAGTATATTGATCATCCCAGCTACGATCAGTTAATCCCATAGCTTAGACTCGCCACCACAAAACCAAATAATCAGCTGTTGCAATCTGTATGTACCATGTGTCATTGGCCAGAAGGCAAACAAAAGCATACTCAAAGAAACGAAGATAAAGAGAAAACTCGACTCGCGCGACTGGCTGTTGGGGCCCATGGTATCTTTGATCCCTCTCCTTTCAAATGATTCAGAACATTAAGGTCCGGTACGTAAAGACCACGTCCTCTATGCAAAAATCATTTCCCAAAATCAATCAATGAATCAGATCCCCTTAACGCGCCTTCGCTTGTTTGGACCTGTATGCAAACTTCGTGTCTGCATGAATAAGGAGCGGCTCTCTCGGCCTCGGGTCCAGCCTTTAGCCGGAGGAATAAATTCCAGGTCGTTCAATCGTTCGTTTTTTTTTTTTTTTGGGGGGGGGGGGGGGGGGGGGGGGGGGGGTTTCC
>NMXI01000002.1:1356941-1408804 GCA_002851675.1 Verticillium nubilum
CCCGGTGGACAGGTCAACGGCGTCGGTAACAAGGGCAAGCCTCCCACGCCGAGGATGCCGAAACGAGTCAAGGGCAACCCCGCATGATGCGGCAGTGCTACATCAATATGAACGCCAAGTCGCCCAACATCGTATGCGGGCCTCAGCAAGGCTTCACGTCATATCTGTAGCATGCCAGCGTCTCGTGTCTTCTTTTAGACATTGGGGTCATGTCCAGGCTCGTCTGCTTCCAGGGAACTTATGCCGTCATTGATTGCCGGCGATTATCATCCCGCGCGTCCTATTTACAAACGCAGTATACATGAGGCACACCTCTCCCGCATTAGCATTTATACCAATTACCCAAGCCGCTCAAGAAATGAGCCATACCCAGTCCGTCTATACGGCGAACAGCGTCTGCGGAGATGGAGGCATTCCTCACTGCAACGCGATTACAACTCCAAAACAACACACAACACCGTTCCATATCGAAGGAGCAAGGAAACGGTTAATGCAGGTGACCAACGAAGTTACCGTGTACGATATCACGCTCGGAAACGACTTCTCTCGAGCTCATCATCCGCTGTCGATCTGATTTTTACTCGTGCAAGTTTAGTACCTAGGTTTTTCTTATCGTCTTTATTTTCAGGAGTATCACCATGGTTGTCATTTTCTTGCGCTGGGAAAGGAGGAACGGCCCCTAAAAAGAGATCGTTGTCTTTTATTTTTTGCCGAGTCTCGTTCTGGTTTCAATTTTCATCTGCTATTGTCATCGGCGGTAGTTGGGTGAAATGGGAGGCGGCGGGGGTGGTGGAAATCATCGGCGCGGCAGTATTGGCTTGTCTTTACTTTGGCTTTTTTGTTTTTAAAGATGTGTTATCGCCAGTCTCGAATACCTAGTTCCTTTGGGGGAACGATTCACATGCACTGAATTGGAAGCTTTCCGTGCCCTGGTTTTGTGACTTGCCGTGGCTGATACGATTTGCCTATGGGGTACAGGCGCATGTTGTCTGCTACGGCCTTGTTAGGGAGGTTGGAAATGGCGGTGGTGTTTAGCAACTCAGTCTTAATTCACTCTTGTCTCGGCTTGCCAGAGTTAACTAACCTCGATTCTGCCTACTGGATAGGAGTTCCATTCCGGCGGAAGGTCTGAACGGATCCGAGTCCGCAGGCGGGATGGCTATCGTATTTTAGTTTCCTGCATGGAGTGGCACCTCACCCCCTACGCCTACACTCCCTCCATCTCAAGCCTGATCATCCCCTGCCGCAGCTATATCAGGATCTCGATCACCGCTCGGATCAGACGAGGAGGCATCATCATCCTGCGCCACCACAACTCGACGCCCCGCTCTCGCGCCCTCGACATCAACAACGACGCAAAGCCGAAGGCCGTCCCCCGCGAAACTCATGTAGCCAGGCCACTGCTCTTCCGTGACATCCATCAACTCAACCCTCTTCACCATCGCCGAGACATCCAGCCGCGGCGGCTCGGAGCGGTACGTCGTCGAGGGCACCGAAGCCGTGGCGCGGCATGTGGCGTAGCCTACGCCGTAACTCAGGGCCGGGCTTGCGACGACGCTGCTGTGGACGGTGGAGCCGAGGTAGTAGCTTCCGAAGGGGTAGACTGCTGTCCAGGGGGTGTAGAGCTGCTGAGATGAGAGGTGCCAGGTTGGGTACGGGACGGTTATGGGCATGGTGATGGGGATCGTGGTGGGAAGGAGGGTTGTTGTTGTGGAGGAGCCTCCGGCCATGCGCATCGCGCCGTGGGGGAGGGTCCAATAGAGGGTGATATTTTGGTCTGTTAAGGGGAGGTCTGTTGTTGTGCGGAGGGCGGAGAGGAAGGCTTCGCGGGATGTTGTCGGGGATAGTGGGAGGGGCAGGGTACGCAGGGAGAGGTTGTTGGGTGGGGTGGAGTAGAGGAGGTAAATTATTGCTGTTGAAGGCATGGCTGCGAGAGCTGTAGTATGTGCTTGGTGTAGAATGCGGAGTTGGATAATGCTCTGGGTGTTGTATCTCAACAGAGGCTTGGTATTACTGCTTTATATCATGGGGCCCGTGGTGTGTTTGCTTAGGTGAACGGATATGACTGTTGCGGTGAATGGTGATGCGGCAGACGTAGTTAATCGTCTGAGTTTAAGGACTAGCAATGAGGTTTTACATACCATGGCCAAGAGAGGTTTGATGCAAGAAGCAGATGATGCTTTGTGGTGAACGTACCGCTAGGGCATATGCGACGGGGCTCATGTCTGCAGGCGACGAGACGTCTGATGGTGAACCAGACGGCATTCTACGGTGATCGTCCGGTATGGGCATTTGCGACGAGGCTCAATCGTGGTGGTAACGATGTTCTAGACAATGATTGGGACGGCGTACTTCGGTGGTCTTTGACTTGTGTGAATCCGGCGAGGCCTTGATGAATATGTGCTAACTTTGTGAAACCAGTGACTATTAGAATTTTGGAGGCGAATCGGACGGTACATTATGGTAACCGTGCAATCCAAGTGAATGTCCTTTACGCCTGGGTTGGATTGTCTTTTTGGACGATTCACGGACCCGTGAGTGGGCGTGACGAGACATCAACACTCTTCGAGAGAGTTGCGATGGAGCATGAGTTCGAGAACCAACTTGGGACGACAAATTTCCTCTAATTTTGAGGCCCATAAGTGGTGACGAGGCTCTCTTCGGACGCAAGCAATGGGGGGTGGTGAGCTCTGAATCAAGGGGTCGCGAGGCGTCAACCCGCATTCAAGGGCTCATACAGTGATGAGCACCCAATTGATAGGTCACAGCATGAATGTCTTTGTGCAGACATCCGTCAGGACTACTGGCTTAGTGTGATTGTGAAATAGGAGACGGAGCTTCTTTGTGGAACCTGCAAGGCCTCCTCCCATTCATGTCTCAAATAACATCTGAGGTTAGTTGAGTGGCTCGGCCCATGGTTGGTGCTTGCGGACTGTTTGAACAGGAACGACTAGGCAGTGATGAGTGTTTGGGCTGCCAACCCCCTCGCTTTGACACCCGGTGAAGCTCTCCATAGCGTGGGCTGGAGCTGAAAGGCTCTGCTGCTATATGACAGAGTCATGGCGTGGTTATTTCTCCCGGGATTACGGTTGGACCTACACTACATCCCTTTCACTTGGCAGTAAAAAGTTACTGCAATAGTGGAAAGGTCGAAAATACATAAACATATTGTCAGCCTCCAGGATCTGTGCTTGTGACCAGAGAACTTCATTACTCACGAAACCAAACGAGAAGAGAAACCAAAAGCCATGAAAAATATCCAAAAGCATCAAGCAATGCCCCTTGGACCATGAACCATGAAGACCTGTCACAACGCTGTCGTGCCCTGGTCCAGTTGTCCTGTGCATCCAATGAACACGTCCAATAAGTACCTTATCAAGAAGGCCGAGTCAACTTCAAGCCCCGGCAATGATATCATCCGAAGCCTTCTGGCTGATCATGAAGGTAGCAACAACAGGAAACACGCCAGGGATCATCGGGAAGACACTCGCATCAACAACCCTCAACCCATCCACTCCTCTCACCCGGAACTTCGAATCCAGCACGGCGTTCCGGTCCCCATCGGCACCAATGGAACACGTGCCGGTCGGATGATGCCCGAATGTTTGATCCTCAATCCATCGCTCATCAATGGTCTGGTCCCGGCAGTATCCTGTCGCAAGAACCTGTCCAACCGGACAAGGTGGCTCCAGCGGCGCAACAGGGCCCGACGGGCTCCGCGTGCTGGCGAAGACCCGCGCACCCACGCAACGGTGTCCTTCATGCCGCCCATGTCGAGTTCGCCCTTCTCCTCGTAGAGGTTGAAGTTGATGTCGGGCGGGTCAGTAGGGTCGCTCGAGCGCAGCCTTACCGTGCCGGCGCGGTTCTGCGGGTGCTGCTTGACGATGGACACGCCATAAATACCCTGGTCGCCGGCGCCGAGGCCCGTGTTCGCCTGGCTGTCCGGCCAGAAACCGCGGAAGGCGTACGGCCCGTGCATGAGGAAGACGTCGCGCTCGCCGTAGGGCGTGTGGTCCGTCTGGTACATGATGTAACCACCGGAGCCGAAGCCACCACCGGGGCTCTGCGGACGTCCGACGACGGGCATTTCCTGGTTGTCCTGCATGTTGTTGCCTACTCCGGGTAGGTCAGACAGTACGGGGATGTTGAAACGGCGCAGCTCGTCGGCGGGGCCGACGCCGCTGAGCTTTAGAAGCTGCGGAGAGTTGAAAGCGCCGCCTGCAAGAATGACCTCGCGCCTGGCGGTGGCGGTGCGCAACTCGCCGCGGGCGCCGTTGTAGCGGGCGTCGGCTTTGTACAGTGAACGGCCGACACGGTACTCGACGCCAGTGGCTCTGGGCTTGCTGCCGGAGGTATTGAAGAGGATCTCCGTGGCAAGTGAGTTCTGAGAGAGGGTTAATGGGAGGCCGCCGGCGTTGATGTTCTCGACGATGTAGTCGCGCGAGCTGTATCGCTGGCCGTTGGAGCGCGTGATGCCGACTTCATGATCTCGGGTGCTGCCCAGCTGATTGTTGTCACGACTGATGTACTGCGAAATCTGGTTCAGATCGTGACCGAGGAGTGTCGCCATGGCACGAAGAACGTCGCCAACGGTGGCACCTCTGGGATAGTAGATACCAAGAAGTTGTGCGCCGGCGGGCACATTCTTGTTGCCGGTCCAGTACCGGCCATCAGGAAGCCTACAGGTGACTTGGTTATTCCTGATGTTCCTGGCATCTTCTTCGTAGTGTTTGACGAAGAAGTCCCAGGTGATCGAAGGCGGGTATTGGCCCGATCCTTGAGCGACACTGGTATCACCAGCCTCAAAGATGAGCACAGAATGACCTGCCTTGGCTAGATTAACGGCCAAAGGGCCGCCGCCTGGGCCACTGCCGATGACGATGTAGTCATATTGGGCTTGGGAATGGACTGGTTGGATGAGCAAGAAGGCAAGGGGCACATGGTAAAGCATACCCAGTGCTCCAGCGTGTTGGTAGCCGAAGGTCATATTGAAATCAGGCACGATGAGCGGGCTCAAGATTTGGCAGAGCACGACAGCTGATATCTTCATCAGCTTTTATACGCCGCCTCCTGTACCATCGAGTGAGACGGTGTCCTGTTCGCCCTGAAAGTCGACGCAAAGTTGCATGACAGAGGGCCAATCTTCTTCCGTTCTCAAACAGGCAAAATGAAAACGAGGGTGAAGGCGATATGGTATGGCCATATTGTTCATGTCTTGGCCATCTAAATTGGCGAATGTCAGACCGTCCGGAGAGTGCTACTTGTCAAGACGAGCCCAGAGCGACGTGCAACACAGACCGGAAGAAAACGGTTGAACGGAGGATATGAGACGGCCTGCGGCACTTGCTGGTGACTTCCCATGATCCAATATCGAGTGTGCGCCCGAATGGATTCAGTGTTGACAGCGGGCTGCTTTTTGTACCATGTCGTGGCCTAAAGTCCCGAGACGCTCATCCAACGTCGCAAATGAAGAATGATTGAGACTGCGACTGCCAGATTCGGACGGGAGGTCAGATGGATCTTCCAGCCCGGGAAATTGATGGGCATTGAAGGATAAAGGTCCGAAGGAATGGTACCGCGCGTGGCAGGCCATGTCGCAAGGATGGCAGGCTGAGAATAGTCGGCATTGATGGAGGATCCGGATGACATACCCCCCCCCCCCGGCACTGTTCATCAAGCCAAGCTGGCACTTCTCTGGTTCGTCGAAGGCTGCGATGTCCCAGTCTGACCTTTGAAATTGTATCTGTAGCAGCGGCCATCAAAGTGTGTGGGGAGAGTCTGGTAGACGACAAGGAGGGCAGTGTTTCTCTCATCGGAGAGGAGGGTGCAAGCAGCATTCGATTTGAGTGGATTCCGAATTGATCGTGATTCTTGAGCATCGACCAGAAGCTCAACCGCGCCGTTCCCCAGAAGACAGACAGGAGGGGTCGTGATTAGGGGGATCGAAGCATGCCAGGCATCAAGTTGAAGGTGGGGGTTGAGGTTGCAGATCCGAACTCGTTACCTTAGTCAGCAATAATCCCTGTGGAAATGTTGACCCAGCAACGCGTCGCATTCCAAACATTGAATCTCTCGAATCGAGCGATCGTCAACAGCATCGCGTTGCAATATCCACCCTGAAGCCAGCATCAATTTCTGTCACAAACAGCTTCCCTGAACAGCCAACCGAAACTCGATACCAATTCAGCACATCACGATGGCTTCTGCATTCGAACCCTCCATGTCATCCAGCCTCTCGAGGCCACCGCCTATGGCCGGGGGCCCCTCGATCGCCGACACACTGCCCAACATCAACTTTGGCTTCGACGACCTGCGCGATCGCATGGCAAAATTCACCGTCAAATTCGACGCCTTTATTGAGCAGGGCCGCAAGCGCGTTCTCGAGGAGAGGAATCAGTTTCACATGAACGTCGCCGAGCTGCAAGGTGCGTCACGCGATTCCTCTTCCACACTACACCTCTGTCCCCTTTGCAATCGGCTAACAGAACCACAGAGGACCAGCGCATGAAGAAGAAGGACATTGAGATCCTCCAGCTCAAGACGAGCACACACCAGCAAACGGTCGAGAAGGAGGACGCCGAGAAGCGCGAGATGCAATCAGCCATCGCCCAGCTCGCCGACGAGCGCGACAAGCACATCGCGCACCGCAACGCGCTGAAGAAGCAGATCGCGGCCACTCAGAAGGAGATTGACGCGCGCATGGCGGCGCAGCAGGCATACGCGCAGCAGCTCGAGGCGCAGTCGCGGTTCAACGTGCCGGAGCTCGAGTTTTGGCAGCAGAACCTGGGCCTGCGGATCGAGGGGGCGGGCCACGACGACCGGCTGAAGTTTGTGTACACGTGCATCGACGAGAAGGACTGGGACCGCGAGGCGTGGTTCGAGCTGAGCACTGCGAGCCGGGAATACGACGTCAAGCACTGTCGGCCCAAGCTGGAGAGGGAAAAGGTGGAGCGGGTGCTTGACAGGGTCAATGAGACACGAGAGCTGTCAGCGCTGTTGAAGGGGATGAGGGAGTTGTTTGTGGAAGCTGTGAAGGCGTAGCTGCAGCGTGTTCAGAGACTGAGACGACGATATGATACCACGAGTTTACTTGTCTGACCATTGCAATGCTGCCTTAGTGACCCATTCGGACCTCGCGCGAGTGGTTTGCCAGGGCCAGCCATAGGCAGTAAAAATAGTTGATGGTTGAAGTCCAGCATTGTGACAAAAAGCCATCAAATTACCTTGACAAACCTCCACACCCAACGAGATGCCCGAAGGCCGAAGGAACTGAACAATAAAGACCTCAAATGGCCTTGTTCTCGTGGGTCAAGGCTGACTCATCCGACGACTTTCCTCCAGTGAAACATATCTTTGCATGACTCGCAATTTCCATGACTCAAGGGACAAGGCTGTCCTCGAATCGAACTCAGCCGTCCTGATTCAAAAGGCTACCTTTGATAGGCCAGGCCCCGCGCCCGCAGGAGACCAGAATCGTTCGCTTTTCCCTTCTCGCCTCAGTGCAGCAGTACAGCGCAGCATCCGTCAGCCCACCCATCCCATCACACTGCACACTGCGGCCTATCCTTGCACGAACAACCCGCGAACCGACCCGAACCGATCTGACCAGTCTCGCTCCATCCTTTTGCGAGACCGACATTGACTGGGGGGCACCAGTGACGAGTGACCAGGCATCGGCGTGGCATTGGCGTGGAGGTTGGTCTCGTAGGTGGTGAGCAGGCAGGCAGGTCACAGTCACATACCAGACGAGGCGAGGAGGAAGTGGCCGGACGAAAAGATCCCTTGGACCTCAGCCTGGGCCTCATGCTCCTGGGGTTACCCACACAAACGTCCCCGCTACGGCGGCTCTGCCCACCGATCCGCGACCACCAGCCCACCACCGATTCCGAGCAATACATGGGACGTCTCTGAGAGAGCCCCCGGCCCAAGTCCAGACCTGTTGCCCGTCCCGTCTTGTCAGCTCGGCCTGTCAGCCAAGCCAGATTTTCTGGCCATCCCTGGCTCTTTTTCCCTCTCGTTTCCTTCTGCTTCTACCGGTTCCTCCCCCCCACCCATTGGGAATGCCTCAATGGCATCCGATGCAGCGAGCCATCCCAGCCCTGCCGCCTCTGTGGCCTCGTCGGCGACCCCCAACTTGACCTCCCTCCCCAGCCACAAGCGTACCGCGCCGCCGGACGGCCCTAGTCCCTCCGCCGCCAGTCCCGATGCCGACGATGCCGGCGCCGGCCCCCTCGACTCGGCCAAGAAGCGCCGGACCGGGCCCGGGTCGCGTGGCGTAGCCAACCTGACTCCTGCCCAGCTGGCCAAGAAGCGAGCAAACGGTACGCCTCGCCACCTTCATGTTTCTCATCTTGCCTGTGCCTTGTGTCTGGCATGCACAGCAGACACCCAACCGTCATATCACAGTGGCTGACCTGTGTTCCTGCGCGTGACCAGATCGAGAAGCTCAAAGAGCAATCCGCGAGCGGACCAAGAACCAGATCGAGAACCTGGAGAAGAAGATCCAGGAGCTCACCTCTCAGCAGCCGTACCAGGATCTTCAGGCCGCCATTCGGGCCAAGGAGGCCGTCGAGGCTGAGAATGCCGATATCAAGCGACGTTTGGCGACAATGATGTCGTTGATCCAACCCCTTCTCAACTCACCACCCGGTCCCGCACCGCAAGAGCAGACGTACAACTCGCCGCAGGGGCAGGCTTATGCTCATGCTCAGCATGCCAACCCGCCCGTGTCCGCCCACACTTCTTCCACGCCAGGAAGTGTCCATTCTCCAGGTTCTGTCGATCACCATCCAAACTGGCACGTCGATTCGGCAGATCAACAGGCGCGAGGTAAGATGTTGAGCCAGCAGCGGCATAATCTCCGCCACAACCTAGACCTCGGCCCGGAGAAGTTGGGTCTCGACTTCTTGTTAGACTCGAATCGCAACTTTCCCAAGATTCAGAATGGGGTCAACGGGGCTCAGGACACCGCTCAGTTCCATCACGTGCCAATGAAGCACGACTGGACCGGCGTCGTTCCTGTGACGCACAACCCGGTCGAGACATCCTCAAACGGTGCCCGCCAGCCGCGCCGGCTCGAGCACACGGGCGACAATCCGTACGGCCAGCGGCCTCCTCTCGCGCCTAGTGGTTACATGACCACAGAACTCAAGAACTGCGGCCCTACATGTCCCCTAGACAGCCTCCTCCTCGACTTTCTCCACGAGCGTCGCCAACGCGCTGCTGACGGCCTACCCACACAGGAGATCATTGGCCCACGCTACCCCTCCGTCTCCTCCCTCCTCAACCCCGCCAACAGCAAATACTCTCACCCCCTCTCCAAGGTCTTCACCGACATCCTCTCCACCTTCCCCGACCTCTCCAAGCTTCCCGAGCGCGTCGCCGTCCTTTACATCATGTTCCTCGTCATGCGCTGGCAGATCGCCCCCAGCAAGGAGAACCTCGACCGCCTGCCCCCCTGGGCCGCCCCCGTCCCCGAGCAGTTTGCCTGCGAGCACCCTGCCTGGATCGACCATCTCCCTTTTCCCCTCATGCGCAGCCACCTCGCCCGCGAGCACCTTAGCCCGGACTACATGTTCGACATGTTCTTCGTTCCCTTCACCGCAACGCTGTCCCTGAACTGGCCGTACGAGGAGACGGACACGTTGCTCGTGGTGCCGGACTCGAACGACGTCATGATCAACCCCGTCTTCGAGCGCCACATGCGCCGGCTCGAGAACTGGACCCTTGGGGACGCCTTTGCCCAGACCTTCCCCGGGCTCGAGGGGACGTATAACTACAAGAGCGGCCGGCCGCGCGAGAGGCGGTAAAAATGTGTCCCAAGGAGAGGTAGCGTCGAGCTTCCTTTCTCGTGGTATCTCAACCCGTCGCCTCGAGCACGGGGGATTATTCATCTTCTTCATTTCACAGTCTTTCACTTATATACTCGTAATGATGAGGCTCAACTACAGCCGTCAACCGCTTTCTAACCTGGTAGGATGGCGTTGCCGGGTGCTCGCTGGAACCGGCCGGAACGGGAGGGGAAAAGGGGAAAGGGGTTCTGGGAGTTTACTAGAGCGATAGTTGTTCTACTTGTTTACAACTTGGGCATGGAAGGTGGTGGAAATGATAAAAATCGGCGAAGCACGAAGGAATTGGAGGGGGTTATGGCCAGGGGTATGATGGGACAGGTAAAGGTGTACCTGTAGCGAGCTTTAGGTCATCGGTGTGGGCCCCGTCGGCAGGCCCGCCGCCATAGAAACAACGGACCTTGTTAATAACACCTATCTCTTGGTGATGGCTCTCGAGGATCGCATACACCAATTTCAAATGCGCCTTTGTCTCCCATTATCAATGCGTACCTAAGCCTGCGAAAGCGCGTTTCTCAGCACATACGACCATACCTGCTGGAAAACTCGGGATCCCGTCCGCTCTCCCATAGATAAGCCAGTAAGGGCCGGATCAGTAGTTGGGTCGGTGACGACCAGCGAATACCTGGTGTTGTATGTTTATGACGTTTTTGCTCTTGTTGTTGAAATTACCAGATCGTGGAGGTTCCGAAGTCAATATTGGGCCTTGTAGGGCTGGCCTGGGTTTTGCGGCGCAGCAAATCATTGCACTATAATAAGCTGTGGCTTGGGCGGTCGCATAATGGGCCGCAGATCGTGGCAAGGTGCAGAGAACTTTTCATACCTTCGAGAACGGGTCATATCATGGAATGGGAATATTGTGGTTTGTCTTTCCGAAGGATAACAGGCTGAGCCACTTGCAAATTCGCACGTAGACCAACAGTGGATTAACCATCCTCACTCAGATAGTATGATCTCTATGCCTGTAGCTTCACGCAATACTAGTGATGAGGTAGTTTCGGATGTTGAATGGCAAGCCCTCTTGGACCACGAGCCAGCATCCCAAACTGTTCTCTGGGCAAATCGCCACTCAACTTTACGCCTCGTCGTCCTCCTTGGTCACACCCACGGAGAACTTCTTCACCACCCCCGCATGGCCGATCCAGAGACTCGCATGCCTATCTCTCGGCATGCTCTGAAACATCAGACTCTTCACCGGCCCCTTGGGCGACGCGCTATCCACGGCCGGCGCACGCAGCCGCAGACCTGAGCGGAGTGAGTAGATTGCCACGCGGCCGTCGTCCGTGTCGTGCGCGGCGGCGACGATGCCTGCGTCATAGTTCACGTCGAAGCCGATGTGGATATGAGCTTCGTTTCGGTATTCGGGGAACGTAAGGACGGGGGTTGCGACATGGGGGGCGACGTGGGCAGCAGAGGGTAGAGTTCTTCCGTAGTTATGATTGTGGTTCCTTTTGCGAGGTAGTGGTGCGTGGAGTTTAGGCTGGGTATCTGATTGAGTCGTGAGGAAACGTAGGTCGTAGATGTGAAGGGTTGATCGGAGAGCGGCGACGAGCAGGTGGTTGGGATTCGATTCGAGGGAGCGGAGATGGGTGACGGCGCTGGCTGTTTGAAAGGATTTCCAGGACTGTGATGGAGCACGGAGATCGAGCGTCTTTACTGCGGATGAGCGGGTGCCGGCGTAGAGCACGGAGGGGTTTGTAGCGTGGAAGGTTTGCGCCAGTACATCCATCCGGGGAGACCTTTGATGGGACGTGTCTGACCTGGGGGTGATCCAACCAATATCATCGTTGGATGTAAGTCTAATGATGCCATCATCCGTCGCGAGTGTACAGATGAGATCGGGGGAAGCAGTGGGAGCTGGGATTGCGAGGTTGACGGAGTAGTCGCGGCGGCCAGGCATGAGATGGACGCTATTATACTGGGTAGCTGCTGCAAAGTTCAGTCTTAGTTGGTGTATACCTCACTGCGCCGCAGGGGGGGACATACGAGGCTCAGCACCGAGCTCCCAGTTGGGCTTATCCTCCAACGGCGACGTGACCCTCGGCGAAAAGAAGTATACCCCTGGATCAGGACATGGTTCGCGAGACGTGACGAGCATACGATGGGAGGGTCTGTGGTAGCTGATGGAGGAGACCTGGTTGCAGTCGCTGGGTTCTCGAAAGATACTGCTGGTGTCTGTACGATACTGCTGTGGCGAAATGCTCCGCTTCACCCTGTGAGATGTCAGCAATGGATAGGGAGATTGGTCAAAAGCATGGTACTGACATTCCGTTACTTTCCGTATGGATATACGTACTGCAAACACTTGAAGTGTCATACAAGGCTGCTTCAGTCAGCCAAGTCATCGTGTAAGCACCTGATCGCAGCTGCCACCCACAGGTATAGACGACCCCAAGTCCTGTCCTCACATCGTCACCCCCAACCCAAAAGCACCCCAGATTCGGAGCTGTCTTCCTTGATCGACGATCAATAAATTCCGCACCGTGCTGATCAACAAGACTCGCTGCCCACGCAGCGGCTGACAGGTCGGCATCCAGCGCTCCGATACCTAGCTGCCGATCGAGAAACCCACCGAGCAGCGGCTCGCGCAAGACCCGCGCACGCTTCACATTACGCTTAGTCTTCTCGGCACGGGCATGCTTGGCGGCGGCGTGTTGCGTTTCAATCTTGCGGCGCTTGACATTGGCGGCAGACCAAGCGGCGGAGGCAGGCGCCGAATGTGACTTTTCAATCTTGAAGTACTTCTTCTTAACTTCGTCTGCTTCGTGTCAGTCTCTGCTCGCAACATGTCGAGAACATCAGGAACCTACCGTAATAGTAACCTGGCAGCGAGAGGCTCATGGCGGATGTTGTGTTGAGGTTTGACCTTGCAGGAGGTGGATTTCGATATCACGTGGTTTGAGTCTCGACAGTCCCGTCGAAAAAACTTTGGCCCTGGAACCCGTGATTCGACACGCTGTTCAGCACATCACCTACGTCAACACCAACGCACGCATGGCATGCCCTGGCATCCAATTGATGGTGGATCTCCATCACGGTAGCAAAATCTCGAATCAGGCTCAATTGACTCGTTTCTGCATCGAATCGACTCGTGAATACTATTGCCCTCCAGCCAATCGTCACCCCGCTCAATGTCGCGTGAAAACGCGATGAACCCCAACCCCCGCGAAAGACACGAACCACCCGCGCGATGTGAACCCGCATCCCGAGCCCGCATAAGCTCCAAACTCAGTTTCCAGGCCAAGCCGAACGCGCATCTCCATCCTCATGCACCTCATCCCCATCAACTCAGCTCTGCTCTGTCGTGCCATCGCCCCCGGTTGTGCCCCTCTCCCCACCCCGTGACGTAGAACCCCTCACCCCGCTCTCACCACCACCTCAAAACCTCACCATCCCCTCATCCTGACCTTGTCCAAGGCCATACCCCTCCACACACAACACGACGATTCCGGGCTATACCCTCAGAAGTCAATCACTACCTCAAAAACCCTGTCGACCCTCCGGAGCAGACGAACCGCCCAAAATGGTCTACACAATCACAGTCCACCTCTACGCAAACGACCACCCGGACTCGATCGACCGCATCAAGGCCAAGCTCATCGAGGCTTCCCGTGTCTACGTTAACGACCGCGAGACCGTCAACTGGTTCGTTATGCAGGACGTCCACGACCCCCGCGCCTTCACCATTGTCGAGCGCTTCGAGCAGGAGAGCGTGAGTGTGGCCCCAACTGCCGTGCTCCTTGCGCCGACGCATCGCGATGACAACTCTGTGCATCGCCATACTGACATGATCCCGTCATCGCAGAGCCAGAAATACCACCTCGAGAACCCCTACTGGAAGACCTTTGACCCCTACGTGAAGCCCCTTCTAGAACGCCCCATGGATCTGAGGAGACACGAGGAGCTTGACACCAGCAGGGATGTAGCTGTACCACAGTGAGCTTGATAGGGAACTGATCGTGCGAAACAAAATCGTGAGAGATTCACGACAAGCACCATAGAGAATTCACAGTGTGATAGAGTCATAGTATTTTTACTCTTTTGGTATTAAAATCAAAGTCTAGGGTATGACGCCCCCAACCACTCCTTCTTGCGCCCCTCCAATGGGACGGCTTCACCCTCCGTTCGACACCGTTCACTAGGTAATCATTATCGATGTGATACGGACATCGCATAATCTAAACACAGGAAAAGAAAGGTTTATGTCCGTCGAGACTATCATCCTCTGTACTTCTCCTTGGGTTTCGAGAGCCACCGGGTGTGGGGTGATGACTCGCGCATCAGCGGCTCAAGCGAGCAGCTTACTGCGACTTCTCGTGCTGGGTGGAGACGCGCTGCAGAGAGACAACGAAGTCCTCAAGCGAGCGCTGCTTCTGGGATCCCTTGGGAGACTTGCCGTGCATCATGTTGTCGAAGCCGGCGTTGTCCTGAAGGATGTAGTAGACACCGGCGCAGACGCAGAAGACACCGAAGGAGAAGATCCAGATACGGACGACGGCGACAATGCTGGTCTGGCCGTGCTCGAACCAACCGAAGATACAGAAGAGTGTGGCAAGGATGTCGACGATGAAGATAGCACCGGACAGCTGCCACGAGGGGATGGAGGACCAGAAGGGACCGTTGGCACGAGTGATGAAAATCAGCCAGTTCTCAGTGAGAGACACCTGGAGGAAGACAACCTCGTCCAGGTTACCGAAGTTCTGGACGATACCACCGTTGGGACCGTGAGCGTACATGGTAGTAACGGTGATCCAGGTGCCGACAGCGAGGACAATGCCAAGGATGACAGAGATTCCCCAAAGCTTGGGCAGGTTCCACTTGACGGGGGCCTTGCTGTAAGGAGCGTTGTCGTAGGCAATGGCCAGGGTGGCGATATCAGCGAAAATGGCGATGAAGACAACGAGCTCAATGTTCAGCGAGCGGTTGAGGATGGCAATCCAGAGACCAAGGTAAAGCTCCATGTGGATGGACAGAGCGATACGGTATACGACGTAGGAATACATGCGGTGGAAAATCTGGCGAGAAGTCTTCAGGGCATCAATGATGGCACCAAGACCGGGGGCAAGGAAGACGATATCGGCGGCGGAGCGAGCTGCGTCGGAGGCACCCTCGACGGCTGAAAGACGTTAGCATGAGAAAAGACATGTCAGGCGAACGATGCAACTTACCAATACCGGTATCAGCCTTCTTTAGGGAGGGAGCGTCGTTGACACCGTCACCAGTCATGGCAACGAGGTAGCCACGCTGCTGAAGGATCTCGACGACATTGTACTTGTGCTGGGGGAAGACCTCGGCGAAACCATCGGCAGCCTCAACGAAATCGTAGACCTCAGAGCCGGGCATGTCACCACCGCCACCGAGACCAAGACGGTCGGCGTTGAAGATGTTGGTACCGAGACCGAGCTGGCGGGAAGTCTCACGGGCAATGCCGACGGCGTCACCAGTAAGCATCTTGACGGAAAGACCAAGGTTCTTGGCCTCGTTAACGGTGCGGGCAGTGTCGTGACGAGGGGGGTCAGAGCAGGGCATAATTCCGAGGATCTCCCAGTTACCCTCACCACGCTTGCGGGCGACACCGAGGGAACGGAAACCACGGGTGGCGAACTCAGCAACCTTGTTCTTGTAGGCCATGTCGATCTCGGGGTCAAGAGGGTGATCTTCCTCAACAGTCTTGAGGACGAAGAGAGGGGCGCCCTTCACGCAGGTGATGCGCTCACCCTGGGGAGACTCAACGATAGCGGTGACCTTCTTGGAGACGGGGTCGAAGGGGAAGAACTCAAGGACAGAGTACTTGGAGAGAACAGACTTGGCGCGGGGGTAGTAGCGGAGAGACTTGAGGAAAGCCTTGTCGATGGCATCAATACCCTTCTTCTTGCGGGAAGCGGCCAAGCAAGCAGTAAGCATAAGGTCATCAGGCTCAACGCCGGCGACAGTGTAGGGCTCAGCGAGAGAGAGCTTGTTCTTGGTCAGGGTACCGGTCTTGTCGGAGCAGAGAATCTCGACACCAGCCAGGGACTCAATGGCGGACAGCTTCTGGACGATGGCCTTCTTCTTGGCGAGGTAGGCGGCACCGACAGCCATGGTGGTGGTAACGACAGCGGGAAGACCGACGGGGACACCAACGATGAGAATGGCGAGGGTGAAACGAAGGATCTCGACGATGTCGTTGGAGCGGTAGAAGCCAGAAACCCAGACAATGAGAAGGGTGGCAACAACGAGAATCAGGAGAACAGTACCGATACCGTTGAGGACTTCAGTGAAGTGACCAGTGCCAGCGGAGGCAGCGTTGACGAGAGCGGCGGCGCGACCGACGAAGGTAGAGTCACCGGTGGCAGTGATGACAATGAAAGCCTCACCACGCTTGACAGCGGAGGAAGCGTAGCAGTTGTCACCCTTGTGCTTGTCGACGGCGAGGGACTCGCCAGTGATGGCAGACTGGTCAACCTGGAGGAAAGCATCGTCGGTGACGATGCGACCGTCGGCGGGAATGATGGTACCATCCTCAACCTGGAGGATGTCACCAGGGACAACCTCGTGGGCCTCGCACTCCTTGAGCTGACCGTCACGGAGGACGACAGCCTTCAGGGCAAGAGTCTTCTTGAGTTCGTCGACGATGCTACCGGCCTGGAATTCTTGGTAGAAACCAACGACAGCGTTAAGCAGGAGAAGAGCGATAATGACACCGAAGTCGACCCAATCCTCGAGACCAGCAGCGAGGACGGCAGCGGCTTCCATGACGAACTGAATAGGTCCGACAAAGAACATGAACTGGGAAAACGTGTTAGTCGAGCCAATTGGGTAGATAGAAATGACTTCAACTTACAAATTTGAGGATGAGGTTCTCCTTCTCCTCCTTCATCTGGTTGGAGCCGTACTTGCGGCGACGGTTGAGAACCTCGGCCTCGGTGAGACCCAGACGGGTATCGGTGTTGAGCTGGTCCTCGGGAATGAAACGTTCACCACCAACGGCGGTTTCTGTAGTACGGGTTAGATCATTGAATTAAAACGCCGAGGTTGTTCCCCAGACTGGCTGGTAGACGGGGCTAGGCACTAACCTTCTTCATCCTCCTCCTCAATGTGACCATCCTGGGATTCGAGGTCCTCAATGAGGGCGTCGATGTCCTCGTCCTCATCATCCTCGACCTCAGCCTTGGGCTTGATGGGAGCGTCGACACCGGTGTCGAGGGGACGGTCCTTTTCCTCAAAGCGGTGGGACTCAATGGGAGTGTTGAGCGCCGGAGCGGCGGCTGAGTTCGACTCGGCCATGGCGAAAGATTTCGCAATTGTATGCGTCGATAGCAATAGGTGGGTGGTCGGTTGCAGTGAAGGGGAGTAACTCGAAAGCTCAAAAGCCTTGACGGGTGGGGGACTCTAGGTATTTGTAGGAGGTCCGGTGGGTCGAACAGGTCCTTAAGGTTCGAGGCTGAGCTTGCCAGCAGGGCCTAGGAATATTCGGAGATTGCTAGGTTTGTTGCGAACAACAAGACGCGCTGGGTGGGGAGTGGAGAGTTGTCGAGGAGACGTAAGAAGAGGGTGGGGAGAGGTCTATCACCGCACGAATGTGAAGAGCAAACTTAAAGGAAGCCTTCGTGGGTGAAGAGAGAAAGGGAAGGAAGAGGAGAAGAGAGGAGGAAGGAAGGCTCTTTAAAAACGAAAGCAAGTGGCAGGCGATGGGCAACAGGCGGGAGAGGCGTGGACCGGAAGGTGTAAGTGAGAGTGGATACAGCTCACGGGATGGGTGCGGGTGCACGACACGAGCGGCAACAGCGAAGGGCGGAAGCAGCGATGGGCGATGGGCGATGGGTATTGGGGATGGGGGTGGGAACGGGGGGGCCACGGCGACGAGGCAGGCAAGACCGACCAGGACCAGACCAGAACCAAGCGGGACCTAGCAACAACGGAAGAGAACGAGCGTCGAGGAATACGCCGGCGATCTGTCCGGGCGAGGAAGGCATACAGAGAGAGAGAGAGAGAGAGAGACCGTCCATCCAGGCAGGGGAACCCACCGAGCCGAAAGCGACTTTTTTTCCCTCTCACACTCTCTGGTTCTGTGCTCTGTCTCCAATTGACCTCAATCCTGCACTGGAGCTGGGGGGGGGGTCTCTGCAAGCCCGGCCTAGAGCCGTCTCTACGAGTAGCTACAAACGGATACCAGGCGCACAAGCTCCCACGATCGGCTTGGGCCCGTCTTGGTCGACCTAGAAAGGTACCCCAGAGTGAATGTCAGGTACCTTGGCCTGCATACCACTCGGGTGGGTTCCACAAATTCCTCACTCTCCCACAGTGCCTGAAGTGGTTGCCCAGGAAGCTATCGCATCGGTTCTGCTCCGAGGCAAAACAATTGCCCGCAAGCAGCCCACGAATGAGGGCAAGGGAGAATCACCGTAGCGTGCGTAGCTCCCGAGAAGCTCCTACGGGTCCGAGGACTGGCGAGCGCGAGGGTTCAAGCTCCAGCTGTGGTCCAAGTGAGCTTTGGGGGCCAGAGTGGCCAATGACGACGTCCGAAGTCGAGGGTCAGGGTGGGGGGGGTCATGCCACCCACTCCCCACAGAGCGATACAGTGCTGAGCACGGTCTAACGGCCAGAAACATTGGATCACTGCAAGATCATTTCCGCGCGCATTTCAGACCAGACGTAAACATCCATGGGTCATGACTATGACAGGGCCCACCATGACCACCCTGCCCACACCTACAAAGGGTGAGCCGGCAGAAAGGCAGCGCCAGCGCCGCGCGTGGGGCTTGCGGCGTGGTGTGGAGCGTGCCCTGATGTGGATCCCCTGCAGAGCAGCTTTGCAGGGAGCCGGGATCTGGGATGCGAAGGACCTTCAGCCAGGGCCAGGGCCAGACAGGGATGGGGGGCGCGCTCTGGTCGCTGGTGGATGGAGCCGCTCGCTCGCTCGCCATCGCCCCAAAGAAAAAAAACCAAGAGAAGAGGGCCCTGGTTGAGTCGGCTGAGGTACTTGACTTGGCATCACACGCACTGTGCCTCAGTTCTGACTCCTGCCGCTCTTTCCAAGCCTTCCAAGCCTGTCGTGGACGCCGACACAGGTCCAGACAGGCTTTCTTTGGGGGCTGTTAACGCAGTCGAGGCACCGATTCGTTGTTGGTCGTGGTGGTCGCCCAGTGCGAAGTATAAGTCCCTGTTCACTCGTGGTGCCCGTGTCTACTTGCCTGCCCATCTATCTTTTTGCTGCCCTTCCTGATTATGTGCGCGATTTTAGTCGTTGTATTCTTTACCCCGTGCCTACCTACATGTCGCACGAAAACATGAGGCAAGTTGAAGTCCACGTTTCGTAGATGACGACACAAAGCTGGCTCTCGGGTCGCAGGGCAACCAGAAAGCAAGACAAACAATGGACATCCCATCCGTCCTATCCTCGCCTTTTCCTTCCACATCGCACATCGCACATGATAACTCCGGTCTGGCGGTCAGCAAAGCCAAGCGCCCATCCGTCTCGAGGCAAGCTCCATCCATCGTTTCGGCTTTCGTTCTCGTGTCTCCATGATTTCTCCATACTCCTGGCGCTGCATCGAAGGAGCTTCTCGAAACGGCTACTTTGTCGCTCGCCCCGAGCCAATTGGCACATGAGACGACGCCAATGGAACAAATTTTTCTCTCTCACTCACTTCGCACACCATTATGATCCCCCGTCGGAGGTCCTACTTCTGAGGTGTTTGTTGGCCCTGGCCACTGACAGTTATGCCTCATACGTAGATGCAAGAGAAGCCATCGCCAACCCTTCGTCATGATCGGGGGAAGGGATGGATGGATGGATGGGTGGAGGGATTGATGGATAGCCAACTGATCGCTTCCGGCATCATGAGTGGCAAAAGCTCGAATGCCCGCCCTGCAGCAAGCCATATCAAGGGTTTCGCGGGGGGCAAGGCCTGCGCTCGCCTTGGGAGCAACAGCCAAGGGCGAGCAAATCGATCGGACACACACCCCATCCAGTGATTTCCTGGCATTCTGGGTTGCGTGTCTCTGAGAGTATACGGTAGGGCGTGGAAGCTCACACACCAAGCACCAAATATCAAGAACACACGTCCCTTCCGTCTCCGTCTGCACCCTTCATCCAGGACGCAATAAGCTTTTCTGCCCTCCCAATTCAAGTCTTGGCTGCCGGCCAAGGTCGACAGCCCGGGATCTCCCATGTAGCCAGGCCCATCCCAGCCTAGCGCGTGGGATTTGCCCCGTCTTTGGGGGTATCAACCAATGGAATGTTGTGCAGCGAATCGGGCAGGCGTGGGATATATCGGGTTCATCTCTGTGTCGAAGGCGAAAGGCACTGAATTTCCACGAGACACTGTGCCAGGAACGACCCCCAAGGCCACGCTCGACTGCGGCTGCCCTCGCATCATCCCCCATTCTTTCGTGCGAGTAAAGCGGGATCGGGAAGTTGCAGTGGGCCAGACAGGGCATGCAGGTGCTATGCATTCTCCAAACCTCAATTCCCCGAAACCCTCATTGCTCCGTGCTCCAAAGCCCACTCCACGTTCGGCTGTCACCCATTGAAACCATCCTCCCGTTCGTCCATCCATTCGCGATTACGACCGATTCATCCCTTATTGTCACTATCGGTCGTCTGAGACGTTGTGGCTTTTCTTTGACGATACAGACAGGGCAAGCTAGACAATGCTGACCCACGGCGACGGGACGTCGGTTCTGTGACGACGGCGGCTTGCTGTTTGCAACCATCACTTGACCATTTGCAAATTTGCAGCCTCACCGAACCTATCAAGCTCCGCCGAAACACGCAGTTCCCAGCTCCTGGCGATCAAGACCGGCTTTCGACAAAGAATGCCTTGCGGCGACGGGCTCACCTTAGTCATGTCCGCTGCCGTCTGACTCTTGCATTACTGTTTGTTCTCCAATTCGTCCTCCACTACCATCCCACGAGACCAACACTAACCCTGGTCCTACTACCCCCGGGCCGCCGCCGTCAAGTTTGCAAGCGATAGCCGACACACAAGTGGCCCCATTCGTACCCTGGTCCCCAGCCTTTCGAATTGAATTGTGCATGGACGGCATGCACCCCTACCTGCTGTCTGCCCTTCTCCAACGGGCAGCTAGACAGCTCTGATGGCCAACCACATCATCCAAGCCGTGGGCGCCTGTGTGCCCGCATCCGCGGGTCCTCGACCGACACACTGTTGCGTTGTGTGCGCCTCAATGCGATGTGCTGTGTTTGCAATGCAGTGCCCTACAGCGCTGCCATCAGCTCTACAATTAGGCTAGGCCAGGCCTGCCCAAGGGCTATTCTACAGTCTACGACAGAACTGCCTCGCCGCCTTGGCCCAGCTACCAAGCCTTCCAGAAGCGCCCATAACTGTATCATCAGACGAGCAAGCGCATAATTCCCTCGCCGTCGCACCAGAAATGGCTCCTGTGTAGTTCTCGCCCTTTTGTCCAGCTGACCGCCGCTCACAAATTTGCTCGACCCTGCGAATAGCATCAGTCATAAGCATGATTGGCACCATGGTCTCGAATAGGCTGCAATCCGCGGTCTTCATCGTTGCTTGCCATCGAGGCGCTTCACGCGTGACGAAATGCTCGCTGCATTAGGTCCAATGTGCCGCCCACCGTCTTGTCGCGCGGAGTAATCAGGGTCGCCAGGGGTCGCCTCCATCCGTCTCCAGAAGTCGCGGCTATTACGGCGTTGTCCTTCCTCTAGCGGTCAGCTACGTCACGCCAGTGTGACGTTTTTCTATGGGTCACGGCAGACAGCCAGTATCGGCGACACTCGGTCTGTTACTATCGCGGACGTGCTCGGCACGACGATGGGGCATCTCAAAGGACTTCATCTCTAATTCCTCCACCATAGGCGCCAGCGAGGCCGGCAACGGCTGGTCAATGCTTTTGGCGTTGTCTTTGACATCGTCGTCGTCGTCGTCGTCGCTTTTACCTTGAATGCCCTGAGACGGTGCTTGGACAGACACAATTGGCAATGAAACAAACAACAAACAAAACTAGATGGCAGGTCCCTGGCATGCTGGCCTGGCTTCACCTTACCCAGGGTCAACGTGCCAATTGCAAACGCACGGACACAAGCACAGGCACAGCACAACAAGCACGGGCAGTGGGCAGCACAGCATACAGCAGAGGAATGTGCACCGCCAGTGATGGTGTGCTGTGCTCTCCGCCTTGAACACCTCCCAGACGCCGACCCATCCGTGCAACCCGCTTTCACGGCATTCGGTGTCATTACTCATTTCGATACGGATACAGCAGCAACCGACAGGCAAATCACCCCCGGGGGACTTGGCGCACCGCACCGCGGGAGGACCAAAACAACAACAAGATTCGCAAACTCGCCGACACTGATCACCGACTTGTCGCCGTGGTTGCCCCCCGGGCCTCGGTCGGGTTGCTGGATTTCAGTGCCACGCATCCCGTCGAACTCCGTCCAAGCATTTCGGCCTGCCACGGATTAGCACTTCATCAAGAACGTACAGTTCCTGGGTACGACAGTACAGTACGTACAGTACGTAGCTACGTACCTGCATGATGAACACCAGTGGCCAGAACGCCCCACCCCCAGAAGCTTCGAAGGCTTCCAGAACAATTGTAACGAGCGATTATCCCTCCTTCCTGTCCTGTCGTGTCAAGCTTACTTCACCGAAACCCGAACCCGACCTTCCCGATCGACGTTTTTGAATGCGGCATCCCAATGCACGTTTTTTCTGTGTCACAAGCATTTCTGCCACCGACCGACACCGACCACAAGCCTGTCTGGCATATCACTCCTGCAATTTTGCCTCTCTAAAGTCATCGTCACCGCCCTTCGTCATTCACCAACTGGTCTTACTCGTTTCTCTCCCGAGCGGACCTGAACGAACCTGGACGTGGGACCTAGACCTGGAGCTTTAACGAACGGGAAGTGCCTATGACAAAATGGCAATCAATGAGATTTCCTAATTGGAGACCTATGAGGCATTTGATATTCTCGCGAGCGGATTGGCCCCCCAGCCCATAGCGGCATCACCCTTACGACGGCTGTCCGAAACTTCTAGCTTTTGGCCACTGGCCTGAGGCCCCATGCCCCAGGCTCCAAGGCTCACTCGTCCAAAAACATTCACACTGTGTGCCGCTTTCCCGCGTCACCCACATCGATAATTCATGGGGGTATCCCAGCGACGAGTGCCATCGGTCGCACCGGTTCCTGGACTTGTCAGCCCCTGCTCCACCGATCCGCCACAGGGGTTGATAGCATTTGCTGGCTGGCGGCCAGGTTTTCTCCAGCCGTCACTCGCTTTGAAACAAGGCTGGCGTTGGGCAAGCACCGTAGCCGGTCGCCTTCCGGGATGTTTTCTCTCGACACCGTTGCGTCGGCCGAGTCAGCTCGAGGTCCACGAGGATTGCTCTTGATCACCGGTGTTCGATTCCGCAAAGTCGGTGAGTGCCTCAAGACAGCGCCGGCCGTTGCAGAAAAGTGACGGCGATGGCCTCACCGCGCTTTGTGTCCGAGTGACACCCGCCCGTCCCCGTTATGACCTATGGTTTACGATATCAAAAGAGCGTCAACCTGACATGCTGATCCGATCATCCTCCTTGGCTGCCTTGGCCTTTTGTCTTCTGATGTAGTTTATCACGGCTCCTCCGTCAGATCTTTGACTCTGACGGGGCCTATTCCCAAGGTTGCAATGTTGCAAGCTGCCAGGTTTGGGAGGCGATATTGCTGTATTTTCCCTGCGTTCCTGCACGTCTCGGCCGATGATCATCGTAACGAAGACATCCGATTGACGAACCTGTGGTTGCCGGCAGTTCTCCGATGCGCCACCGACGACGACGGGGCTAGTAGACGCTCCCCAGCTTTCTGGAGTCGTAGGCGGAAAGTCCGCAGTCTTGAACCACAAGCAACATCTGTTAAATGGGCCACGCTAAGCTATCGCCAGCACGACAGGGCCGTTTTCGCTTTGGCGGCGACCGAGGTTTTTTTCTTTTCTTTTCTTTTCTTTTCTTTTCTTTTTTAAGCCTGCCTCCAGTCTTTGTTCATGAGGTTAAAACGGATACGCGTCGCCGGTCGCTGTCGGCGGTAACTGAGCCGCGAGGCGCGGCGAGATACATTGTCGCTGAACGCGACGACTTATCGCCGGATAGACAGCAGTCCAAAAGTCGGCAGTTTTCAGGCCGACTTGGCCGCCAGGTGTTCCAGGCCCAGAGTGCACGCGCCACAAACGACCAGAGGCTTTACCTTCGTGATCAGTCCAACTCTCCCTTGGATGAGACAACTGTGACCAACTTCCAGGGAATCGAATCGAGACTGGTTGTTGCTGAACCCTGCCAAGATGATGATAGTGGCCACAACCGAGGCGGTCGCATTGCGTCGCATCGCATCGTCATTCATTCCCCTTGCCTTCTCTCCCCCCCCCCCCAATTTTATCCTGGTACCCCGATCCTTGACCCTGACGCCCCCGGATATTGGCACTACCCACTCAGACATCGACCTTGGAGCTCCGTGCGAATCGTGTCAATGTGGATATTGAGACTGTTTGTTTACACTGCTGGAGGGGCAGCTGCTCGAGAGCGGATTGTGTTCGCTGTCCCTGGAAATTACCTCAATCTCTTTTCTACCCCAAGCTGCCGCCAGAAAAGCGATTAATCGCTCAGGACTTGGTCGTACCTGTCGATCGCCAAGGCCGAAGGGAGAATTCGTCTAATGGCTGTGAGAAGCCATTTCTGTCCGCTCACATAAGGCGTTGTGTCGAGGTTTGCCATTCAAGAAACGTAAAGATAGGCCTGTCCGGCCAAACTGTCTTTGTTTGCCTCGTCTGGTCCGCACATTCTTCCCGCCCCTCCATCCCGACTGTCATGTTTTGGGTCAATTAAGCCTGAAACAAAGCGACGACTTGTAAAGCTGCGATCTAGGGCTCTCGGTCCTCCTCCTCCTTGACGTGGGATCCGGACATCATTCCGGTGCCTGGTGGCTTCGTAGGGTGGGACGCGATGGCGACGTGATGAGGCACAGGGCGCCTGGCCTTGTGGTACCACGACAGCCTTTCAGGAGGACTATCTGTCAGCCTTGGTTGCTTAGGCCACCGACGATCGGGCGTGACTCGTACGGGTTTGGCGTTGATCCTGATGGACGCGTCCTGTGACGCCCGTCTGTTTGCCTTTCTACGGCAGTTGGTGTGTCCCCGCCGGCCCTGGAGCCCTGGAGGCATGGATTCCAGCTCTGGCTCTGGTGGTGCAGCCGATGGAAAGCCCGTTTTCACCCGCTGCCCCGACCGCCGTGCGCCGTAGTTGTGCGCCTCGAGCCGAACTTGCGAACAACATCAACAACAACATTGGCTCAGCGGCCTACCCACTTCTGCCAGTCCCGTTTCGCTCGTCATCGCCATCTTTACCAGGAATGCTGTCCTCCAGCTCGGCGGTGTCACGCGGTGAGTCGAGGCATGTCGTTGAATTGGCCGCCTGTTTCGCCAAGTCGCCTTGAGTCCTACCCGTTCGCCAAGATTGAGTTCCAAGTCTTGGCCTGCGCCGACCAAGAAAGCTTGGGCTGCGGTCCCCCAGACTCTACGTGCTTGGCTTTGGAAAGGAGGATTTCATGGCGGTTGCAGGGTTTTGATTGACATCCTCCAATGTCTATTCACAGGGCAGGATGGGCTTGGCTTGGCCCGCATTGCCCAGCTCGGCTGGGTTTTTCCTCTCGTCCTTGAGAGGTTTTGGGTTGGGTTTGTTTCGTGGGGGGTGCGCGAACGGACGGGATGGCTTGCTCTCTATGGCTGGCAACTTGCTTGGGGAACTTTCTTTGGGGTTTGTTTCAATCTGATGTGGGCGGGCTGTGTATGCTTGTTTGGTCTTTTGGGTCTCGTTCATGCGACGGCCGACCAGTGGCATGGAGGTGCTGGGTTGTCATGTTTCGGGCCGTGAGTGTTAATTTTGACGTCGCTGGAGGGCACAGTTTCTCGTGAGGCTCTGCGGGATGGAATGTTGCCGTGGTCATGATTTCCAGGCTGCAGGAAGGGGGGGGAGGGGGTGCTGATTTCACGGGGGATACAACTTGCGATGACTGTAATGCGTGACCACCGGTTGACGATCGATCCCTCGGGCCTTGTTCCACGATCTGCTCGCAGGGACGACTTTGCCAAGAAAGCTTCTCCTTCGACCCGGTCGCTCTGTCGACGGAGCTGGCACTGGGATGAATGAGATGGGGAGGGGGGCGTCTCACGTCTAAGCCTCGCCCTGTGTCTCGGCGACATTGAATCTTGGCGGGGTGTGATGCTTTACCCCCCTCCCGATGGGATGAAATTAGGACCTGCCCTTACCAAAGGGTGGAGGCTGGACCTTTTGGTCATGATCGTGACTGTTATCCATATCGGCATCTGCTGTGCTACGAACGTGGGGAAAGTGCCTGATAGGAAAGAGGCGGTCATGTGAAGGGGTGGATGTGGATGAATTGGATCTGCGGGTGATGCTCATCTGGTCGGGGCTGTGAGGGTGTAGATCTGGAGTGCTTGGCGGCGATAGTTGGGTTTTACTATTCAAGGATGTTATTTCGATGGCTATTTGGATGATCTGAGGGTCCTGATGGGGCCTGTTCGGGCAAGGTGAGGCTGTTCTGACGGGAAATGTCGGGGAGGAGACGAGTGCATGGGACGGTGTAGGACCATGGGCGTTCGCGGCCGGTGGATGGACTTGGTGCATGTGCTCGTGTGCTTATGACTACGAGTATGTGTCTGATACAGTCAGGCTGGTTTTGTGTTTTGCTGCGTGAAGTTGTCTGATCGGTGAGCGCGGGTTGCAGCTGTGGTTGATGCGTTGGCCGTGAGCTGACGACCACGGAGACGACGACTTGTGGGCTGTGGTGAGCATCAGACAATGCAGGGTCTAAACCATTCATGATATCGTTCATCGTGCAAGTTTGTCCAGGTGGCCATGGCACGTACAACATGAGATCGTTGATTTGCGAATATCGGGTTCAGAATCTCTCCACAGCATCAGGGCTCGACATGTTGAACCGCCAAGGTGATGGCCTTCGGCCGGGCGAAATCATCGCTATCAGGCAAGCAAAGTCCGGCAACGAATAAACAGACTTCTTCGATGGAATCCTTCTTTGTAGCCTGGGTCTCATTCCACGAAACTGATACATCACGCTCGTGTTGTTGGCCATGCGAATTGAACACAAAATCATGACGCGAAGGCATGTGCTACTCTCGAGTCCCGGGCGTGTGATGCTCCCAATATTGGGTCGCACGAGTACCCGTAGCTCAAACGAGGTGTGGTATGGAGGTAGAACATGAGGTGTGATCTGCTCCGTCGGTCTAGTATTTCATAATGTGCTGTGACGTTGCGGACAGTTGTGTGCTTTCGCGATGTTTGATAAGTCGGTCTGTTGTACGACTCCAACGGTTTGCAATCTCACAATCAGTCGCACCAAGGTGACAGTGTCACAGAAGCGAACATTCATATGATCAGGGATATGATCAGGGATATGATATCCCACATACACGCCCTCAACGCGTGTCGATGCTTCAGTCTTGATGTGTTGAGCCTCGACAATATCCAACACATTGCCTGATGGCGAGAGCTCAGTTGCTCGAGCTATCAATGCTTATTCTGCGGTCCATCCGAGTGGATGGAGCCTGGGAGAGGCTATTTCCACGGTAAGCGATGGCCAATTCACAAAGTCGGAGGCCCTGACAAGTCTCGTGGGACATCATCGTCTGTCGGCTGTGATTGCCTCACTCTTGGCTGACATCGAGAGTCGTGAGCCACTACCTGTCAAGTAGACACCCCACTGATTTATCCATCACGAAACTCTTACCATATAACAGGTGAAACGTCGTATTCAAGTCTTCGTTCCGGTAAGCCATGGGCTTCCACATCCAAACCTTGATATTCGTATCACCGCGAGCTTTCTCAACCCTTCCAACCAACACGAAGGCCTAACCTAGCCAACGACGCCACAACCCGCGATACGCTTCATGTGGCATCAACAATCAGGTATCCTTCATAAGAGAAATGCATCCTTGGGCCATTTAACAAAAGCCACGTAGCTCAGTGGTAGAGCGCCTGGGTTTCTTCTCCCTATAAACTTTCCGCTCTCGCAGACCTAAAATGATAATATCATTATTCTTCCCCAGGAGGTCGGTGGTTCGATTCCACCCGTGGCTATATCTTTTTCGTAATTAAACCCACGACACCTGGATTGAGTGGTGCGAGCTCATTGCCGTTTCTGGCCGAGGATGCTGGGCATGGCGAAGACAGTCCAGTCCTTTTGTCGCCCGCCAGACACGATACTGCCTCACAGCCCAGTCAGGAAAAGTATCATGTGATGCAACAATATGATCAAGTCGCTCCTTGTAATTCCTGATTGCATGTTACTAGTTGGACAGCCGCTCCTAGTGTATACCCAGCCAGGAATACTCAGCGTTCTGATGCTGCCAGCAAGACATCCGTCACAGAACGACCATGGCCCCCAACGACGCGAACCGGCACCATAGACTGCCTTGATTGATATAAATCTGTCTATATAGAAGACTGAACACTAGTCTATGGAGGTGAAGATGGCTTGCACCTGCCCGTAAAGTCTTTCATGCCATTCAGGGCAGGCCGTCCTGCGAACGAGTGATAGCACAGATGCCAGCCACGTCATCGCTCATCATCACAGACCAAGTAGTAAGCGACTCGACCTTGTGCTGGAATACGAAAGACGAAAGCATCCAAAGGAGGTCCCTTCAGGGCTCGAGAACAAAAGTTTCCCTTCAAAAACCAGCCAAACATGTCGAATAGACCCAAATTTCAACGTGCGAATGTGCCTACGAAGTCCTCTACTACGCTACGGTCAACACCGCCCTCGAAACAGGCCCAGTATGTACCTTCTCAATTTGTGCATATGGCAGTTCAAAGATCAATGTAGCTATCTGAGCCTGTCTGGGGGTAGTCGAATGCTGCGACCCGCAAGGAGCAGTCGAAGGGGATCTACAATAGCTCGTCAAGCAGGACACCGTAATCCCTGTGAACCACCGACCGAGCCTGCTGCAGAGGGCGACCAGACGACATGTTTGTCACTGATCCTATTTCAGCAGAAAGTATATGATCACAGCGTCACAGGCCATGGACGGATGTGAACTCCAGGGAGACGATACCTGACACGGGGTAGTTTTGGTGGAAAGGTGCAGACCACGGATCCGTATCAAGCCGACCAGCGTCATGCAGTACCTCAAATCACGGGCAACTGACCGACGCACACAACACTATAGGAGTTCAGCTCTCGCGGAACATGCTTAATCCCTCTCGTGGGCCGACTGAACACATCCTCTGGGTCAACGCCACAGAGCCCAACCGTTCAGCCGGGCCCGGCACAGACATAGACAATAACAAGGCCTACGCCGTCGACTTCAACGATTCACAGTACCATCCTGAACCAGACTGCAAGCAACGGCGACGAGATGGAGACAGACGGACTTGCGTGAACGGTCGAGCCGTTGTTTGCCGGGCGAGCTGTCGTCTATACCCCACTCCGGTCCGACAGATATCAACGATGTGACGCCGGACGCCGTTGTGTTTCGACAACACCACAACAAGACACTTTGACCGCTGAAAGGAAGACGGATGCAACACGCCTCATGCCCGCATCTAGAGTAGAAACTTGGAACCCCGATGCCGCAACACTGCTCCAAGTCGGCAATATCACACATCAGCCCGAAAGACGCCCACATCACAGCAGAACAGGAGAACGCCCAGCCAGCCAAGTCTATGATATCCGGAAGCGCAAAAGGGCATTTCGCCATCCCTCCGCACGGCGTGCGGGCAAGTCTAGAGCCAGAAAAACTACAACAGAACACAGAAAATACAGCAAAGTCTTGCGTCGCCGGGAAGAACATCGCCGTCGACAGATGATGGTATGATTCGAGAAACATAAGCTTCCACTTTCCCTCCAGATCGACGCCTGGGTTCGGCCCGCCCTCCCATCCCATGGATGGTGAAGCGTCGCGCTTAGTGCTTCGCGGTGACGGCGTCACCGGTGAGCTTCTCGACGTAGGTCTTCGCCCTGTGGTTGCAAGTCTGATTAGTATGTCGTGTCATCAAAGAGGGCCAAGAAGCAGCAAACTTACATATCACCCATCGCGACCATGCAGATGGTCTGCCAGATACCAAGACCGATGCGGGGCGCGACACCACGGTAGAGACCGCGGAGACCGTTGGTGTCGTAGATGTAGCGGAAGGTGTTGCCGACGGTCATCTTCTTGGGCCGGTTGGGGTCCTCCTTCTTGCTCTGCATCTCGACACGAATAACCTCGATGGGCTGGTTCCAAGCGCTGAGGCCACCACCGAGGGCACTGGCGAGGATCTTCTCCCAGGCTGCGAGCTTCTCGCCGTGCTCCTTGCCGGTGGCACGGCGGATGCCCTGCTCGGCGAGACGCGACAGGCCGAAGCGCGAGCCCCAGTTGGTCATCTGGCGGATAGCGACGGCGTTGACGCCCTTGTTGATACCGCGGATGCCCTCGCGACGGTAGATGTCCATGAAGGTGGCGAAGGTGCTCTGGGGCACGACGCCGGCAGCGGCCTGCTTGTGCTTGGTGATCTCAACCGTCTTCATGCAAGTGCAGAAACCCATGGTGGCGTAGGCCTGGGCAACACCGCCGACGACACCACCGGTGATGCCACCAGTGAACTCGGAGGCGCCGGCGGCGCGGGCGTAGTACTCGGCCTCGGAGGCGACGAACAGCAGGACGGCGCCCTTGGTGGAGGCTTCGATCCAGGCCCAGGGGATGAGGCCCTGGTAGACTGCGAATGGGGTGTCAGCAACCGCGCGACTTCACAGATCCGGTTAGGAAGGATGAGATGGGAGTACTCACAGCCGAGAACACCACCGCGAGACCAGATGCGGCCGAGCGAGGTCGAGAAGCCGTCGCCACGGTTGGCGGCCATGGTGGTCTTGACGACCTCCAGGGGCTGACCGAGGGTGGTGACCTCAAACATGTTGAGACCGGCACCGAGGAGCAAGTTGGAGAACTTGACGGGCTTCTTCTCCAAGGCGGCGGGCTCCCCGATGGGGGCGGGAACGTGGGCGACGGCGACCATGGCTCTTGTTGGATGGTGTTGATAGGGGGCCCTGACCAAGGGGAGAGTGTGCTTCTTCGCGGAGATGGAAGGGGTGGGGGATAGGTAGTTGAAGAGAGAGGGAAGAGTCGGGCAACGTCCGGGGGAACTTTGTTAAGATGGGAAGTGGAGAGGGATGGCACAAGCTGTGGGTGGTGAAGTTGATGACCAGGCCGAGGATGAAGGACGATGCAAGATGGTGGTTACCGCGCTGGAACAGAGAGGTGGGCAGAGAGGTTGAGCACGTGGAAGTGGCCGATGGCACATCAGGCTGTGCTTGTGCTGCCCAGCAGATGGGCACAGTCAGTGGGCGATAGCGCTCACCACAGCGCCTGTGAGGCCTGAGCTGAGGCTGAGATGAGCCCCAGGACCCCCAGGACCCCCAGGCACCGCCCCAGAGGAAGGGAGCAATGGCCACCTCTCACTCGTCAGGATTTTCTGGCGCTAACCCCCAAATCTCCCACCTTGGTGGGCTCAGAGGGGGGTACAAGCCGCCTCCGTATCGGCTATGCCTCAGTGTGTTCCTCGGTCTGCGCCATCAACTCGGGACATCTCGTGCGACACACGACAATCGAGGAGTGGGCCACGAGCCATAAAGAGGGAGGGGTGTTCATGACGAGCGGTCTTCGCGCGTCGTTTCATTCGTCTCGAGTCGCTCTCCCGCGATATCATGGACGGCTACAGCTCTGCTCCCTCGGCCATGACCTCGTAATCCGGCGCATGGCACTCGGCGACCGGTACATCTCTCGCAGGTACTGGCTGCTTGCAGCTTGTGCCAGATGTGGACCGTGCCACGGCCCGCTCCCACCAACGAGGTCGGATGGCTTGGATGGAAAGCCAGACATCCCCAAAAAGAGCTCCAAGCTCTCAACCTCTCAGGCTTGACTCTCAACAGCTGCTTTCACTGGCGGGCCCCGGCGCGTGCGGGAGCTCAACGCAAATTCCGTGGGGATCTCCGACAACCGGACGGACCTCCCTCCATGCAGTGCAATTCAATACCTGGCATTTTTTTTTTTAATCCTTGTCTTCCGAGGCTCATTGGCCAATTGCATGAGGCTGAGGTCTGACACTGGAGACATGTTGCAGCCTCACATTCTGATTTTATCACGCATCAATCGGAGGAACAGTCGTCGGGCAGGACAAAGGACAGCAAGGTAGAACCAAACGACGCATATTCTGAGCCTAGGATTTCCTGAGAAAGCATACGCACGCCCTTCTCCGTTCTCCCATTCCCTCCTCCCAAGCAGTAATAGTAAGTGTGTAGTATTGTACAAGCGCAAGTGGATTATATCGTTCCGAAGCTTCAGTTCGTCGTCTTCTATCCACCCCGACTGAAGCAACACTTTTTGTTCGTGATGGCCTCCGTCCCTCTCTATCGTGTCATGTCGCTCTTAAGATTGTACGACAGTTCACGTCGTCTCCTCCGCACGTCTCTCTGCACAGTTGCTGCTGATTTACAGCTTCTTGCAGATCTCGATCCACTTCTCGGTGGAGAAAGACTTGGGGCGCTCAATGGGGGCACCGACGGCGCGGTCAATGATGAGCTGGGGGAGCACACCAATGGCGCGGGACACACCAAAGAGGACGGTGTAAAAGTTGGCCTCGGTCAGGCCGTAGTGCTGGAGGAGCACGCCAGAGTGAGCGTCGACGTTGGGGAAGGGGTTCTTGGTCTTGCCGTGCTCGGTCAGGACGCCGGGGGCGATCTTGTAGACCTGGCTGACGAGCTTGAACATGGGGTCGTCAGGCATGTGAGCCTGGGCGAAGGTGCGCTGGGCGCTGTAACGGGGGTCCGTCTTGCGGAGGACGGCGTGGCCGTAGCCGGGCACGACACGGCCGGCGTTGAGGGTCGACCAGAGGTAGTCAGTGATGGACTTGTCGGACAGATCGTCACCGACCGATTTCTTCATGTCGGTCAGCCAGTTAAGGACCTCCTGGTTGGCAAGGCCGTGCAGGGGACCGGCGAGACCGTTGAGGCCGGCGGCCACGGAGAGGTAGGGGGAGCTGAGGGCGCTGCCGACCAGGTGGGTGGTGTGAGCGCTGACGTTGCCACCCTCGTGGTCGGTGTGGATGGTCAGGTACAGACGCAGGAGCTCGATGAAGCCAGCGTTGCTGCCGAAGCCGAGCTGGTTGGCGAAGTTGAAGGAGTAATCCTTGTCCTTCTGGACCTCAGCGACCTTGCCGCCCTTGAAGACATTCTGGTAGATGCGAGCGGCGATGGTGGGAAGCTTGGCAATCAGGTCCATGGAGTCCTCAAAGGTGTAGCCCCAGTACTCCTTCTTGTTGACACCCTTGGCGTAGGCCTTGGCGAAGGAAGAGGAGTGCTCGAGAGCAGTGACGGCGAGGGAGAACTGCGCCATGGGGTGCAAGTCGGTAGGGCAGTGGTCGATGAGCTCCTCGACGAACTTGGGGAGGTCGGCGCGGGCGGCCCACTCGGCGGAGAGGTCGCGGACCTGCTGCTCGGTAGGGACCTCGCCGGTCAGGAGAAGCCAGAAGAGACCCTCAGGGAGGGGCTCCTTGCCGCCGGGGGCCTTAGGGAGAAGCTCCTGGCACTCGGGGATGGTCTTGCCACGGAAGCGGATACCCTCCTCGGAGTCGAGGACGGAACCCTCCCAGACGAGGCACTTGACGCTGCGGGCACCACCGTAGACCTGGTCAAGGGTGACCTTGTCGACGACCTTGGAGCCATGCTCCTTGCGCAGGGCCTTGATCTCTTCGATCTTCTCGGGAAGAAGCTCAGCGAAGCGCTCCTTCAGGGTCTGCAGGCACGAGATACGTTAGTCCACATGTCATCAATTGAGATATGCGGTGGATGTCACGGCATTGAGAGCGCGGATGCGAATGCTAATGGGCATGCTACCGCGGGAGCCGTCGTACCTGGGACTTGGCCGAGTAGCAGCGAGCGGCCTGGAAGGCCGTGAGCCTGGTGTTGTTGGCCCGGAGCGAAGCTCGCAGGGCAGAGGAGCCGATGCGCGACACGGAGGCCATTGTGAAAGAGGATGTTCAGGAGTATGAGGACTGCTGAGGTGGATGGTCGGGAGGGATGGAGAAGGAGAGGAAGTGAAAGGAGAACAGGTTGGCAGAAAAATGCGCATTCGGGGAAAAATACGGCGGAGCCAAGGTCGGCGTCCGGGTGCTGGCCTGGCGCGGCTTGCGCAACTTCACACCTCAGGAAGCCACCATGGCCCCCAGTGTCCCCTTAGCAGGGCAGGTTCAGCAGGTCCAGCAGGTCCAGCACGGGCGTTCCGGGAGTTGCAGGGGGCGACGGAGGTTACATCACAGTGCCGCCGCCCACACCTGCCCTGTGGCAATCCACTCCCAACCCTCCTTCCCCCAATGGATGCTCCAGCTCAATGGACGTCATCTCATCATTCTGCAGCCAATTCCAGGTCACTCATCAGCTGCAGTACAAGGAGCTTCGGCTGGCAGAGGCCAATCGACCGTTGAGCGCCTTTTCCGTCCCATTGGACCGAGCCCAGATTTTGCCATCGGGTGTTGGGGCCGAGGATAATGAGCGAGTTTTGATTGTTGATATGCTCACTATTTCTCTCCCAAGACCATGTCCCGCCTTGAATTACCGGGAAAAGGGGATCGTGTCTGAATCGTCAGCTAATTAATGCACTACCTTTTCAGACACTCCAGAGGGAGAGGCTAGTTGTTGCAGTGGATGCTGAACCCTGGCGAGACATTGGGCGATAAAAGTAGCGACATGAGGGCCGCACGATGAGGGCGTGCAACATCTGAAGCCAGGTCCTAGGTATCTCCGCCTCTCAAGGTGCCCGTTGTGTGCCAGCCGGCACGATCCGGAGTAAATGGTACTTACCCCCATCTCCTACTTGGGATCTTAGAGATCCAGATCTCGATTTGACTACACCGAAGAAGATGGTTCTCAGTATTTCGAGTCACCCGACGCCTTGAGTCCCTTCCGTTCATCCACGGCAACAATTGTCAAGACCTCGGACGTGAGGATGAGGAGCACATTGGTTGTCACGAATGCTTGGCAGCGGGTACAACATCGGGAGTTGTGTTTCGACATTGTCCGTCTGACCTGAGAAGACTGGGCATTAATTGCCTGCTTCCGAGCTATCTGCTGCGCACCAACAGTCGGACTCTTTGCAAGCATGTGAGCACGAAGCATGTGCTCGACAGCTTGATACTTAGCCTACTTACGTCCCTTGGAACCTCGTTGCTGGTAATGAGCCTCGAGCGCATATTTTGAGCCCTTAGTCGTAAATCCGGACCTTTCCGACGCAGCTCACAGGAATCATATACTCCCCCTTCCGCTTCTGATTTAACAACAAGCAACCTGCCTGCCCGGCTAGCTCAATCGGTAGAGCGTGAGACTCTTAATCTCAAGGTTGGGGGTTCGAGCCCCCCGTTGGGCTCAATTCCTGACGCAACCCTCTCGAGGGCATCATCTAATCTTTTTGATTTGAATGTCTTGATGTGGGCTACTCGCAAAAGCTCGGACGAGTCAATCTCACAATGTATCTTGTTTCTTTCAAAGCCTGCATTGTGCATCGACATCTTTTTGACCTTCTCTCATTGTCTTCGGTACGCGGCCCCTGTCAGGCCTTTCATCGAGAAATCTTTTCATTGATTTCACTTGGTGGTGCTAGACAAACATGTGACTGGTTGTCCTCATTGCGAAGCGCCCCGCCCCGCCCGGCTGAACACCGGCCCAAGGACTATCCAGCAGCGACAAAGCAAAAGCTGAGGATGGAAGAGATGAGATCAGCCATACCTGGCCCCGCAGGTTTAAAACTCCAACGCCGTCCGTCGCCTGGTTGTTTCGCTCCCAGTCCTTGCTCCCTCCCTCATCGACACATCCATCGCGCCCAACAATCGCTCCATCGCGCAGCCCGACCATTGCGTTTGATGACCTATATCGCATCAACATTGCGGATTTTCGCCATCTGCTAATTATTCCTTCCCGTCGACAAACTGTGTTCAATCCGTCGTGACTCAACCATCCTGGTGGTTCTTCCGCTTGGTGTGCAGTAGAGAGTCGCGAGTCGCATAGGATACCAGATTTGCCACATACACTACTAGGCTTCGTCTGACGGCTAGCTACCTTGACCTCTGAATCTTCATCATCGCGATCGTCCACTGCGACTAGTAAAGGCCGGGCAGTTCACTTTCAGAGGGCACGTGATTGATAGCGAGCTGGTGAAGCGAAGCAGAGCGACCGCCCGTGAGGAAAGAACGTCCTAGCAGACACGTTACAGAGGTGGCATCCAAGATTTATTCGTAACTGCCTTCCGCACGGAACCTGCACCTACCTAGGTATTTCACCTTGCCTGGGCTATCGCTTCCTTTGCGACAGCGCAAGATCTCTCCTCAACAACATCATCATTTGTCTCCAGGACCTATCAGGATTTGTAGCCTTCGCCAAACCTCGAATCACTGCTCCCTGGCTACAAGTCCCACATCTCGTGCGAAACAGTCGCGTCCCCATCGCGTCGCCGTAGCTGCGATCGCACCTATTCGCGCTAGCGACTATTACTCTTTCCCTCGTATATCGTATCGATCATCGCGACTACCATCATGGCATCTCCCGTCGCTGAGCTCGAGGCTGGCCTACAGGCCATGTCTCATCTCAAGCCTCCTGGTGTATCTGGGTCTCGCATTTCCTCCATCACAGCCTTCTGCGTCGGCAATGTTCAGGTACGAATCTCATGTCAGCGTAGCTCGTGTGGCACGCTTTTCCCTAAGTTCTTGCTGACTCTTATGCTCTCAGTCCGAATCAGTCTTGATCCAGAAGATCTACACACACTTTAAAAAGACGGCTGGCGACCACAAACTAGGAGTGCTATACGTCGTAGACTCAGTGACTCGCAAGTGGATGGAGCAAGCGAAATCCAACGGCCAAGCTGTAGATGGTTTTGCTACTGACGGAACCTTTGCCGCTGGCGTGCACCGTGTGACGGAGCTGATGCCCGTGTTGATGAATGACATTGTCCAGTCTGCACCAGAGAACCACAAGGTAAGCCGCACCTGCACATTTGGCGTACGAGATGCCCTCCAGCAGGCCGTAAGGCACATCGCCAGTATGACAACGGAGGGGCTAGTTCGGTTGAAGATCCTCAGTGTCAGACGCCCACGGAAGCAGTTGTCACTGCTTTCCTTAGACCCGCTTTGAACTACTCTCCTGGTGTTTCGGCCCTGCGGCTTGTTGATCTTGCACTCCTACTGCTTGGTAGACCATCCACTTACGCATTGTATCATATTGTAGGAAAAGATTTCGAAGCTGCTGGACATCTGGGAAAAAGGCCAGACCTTTCCTCAGTCCATGATTGACTCGTTCAGGGCCAAATTGACCACGCCGCCTATTGCTGCGTTTGGTATGTTGCACTCATACCTGCTGCCAGGGCCCTCGTAGCCGCCTCGGGCTCCAAACTGACCATCACACAGTCAAGTCCACAACCCCAGAAGGGAGCCCTCCTCCGGGACTTCTCGCATCTCTCGGCCTGGGCCCCAATATCAACAATTCAAAAACCCCCGCCGCCCCGCAGAATAGCAATGCCATTATGGAGGCACTGGCAAATATTGCGCGAACCAACGGCCCCGCTGCTCAACAGTCCACCCCTACGCCTGCTCAACCACCCCCAGCTGTGGCGCCGTCCGCGCTGGACGGCTTGGCTGGACTGCTGAACACAATCAGCCAACGACAGCCGGCTCCTCCTCCGACAAACGCCCCCCCGCCGAGCTACTCCGTACCGCCGCCATCGGCACCCGCTGCGAGCGCCGCTCCTCCCATGCCCTATTCTTACCCGTCACAAGCTGCTCATGCGCCGGCGCAGAGTCAGCAAGGCCCCCCGCCTCCGTTCCCTGGACCCCCGGCGAGTGGCTATCCCGGCATGGCTCCTCCACCAGCGGCACCACAAGGCCTTACCCCTGATGTGCAGCAGCAGGTAATGCTGATCAAAGCCCTCGCCGAGCAGGGAGTTCCGTTTGATCAAATCCCGGCCCTCATAAAGACGATGCAGCAGGCCGGCGTAGTGCCTCATCTCGGGCCCCCAGCCGTTGCCCCGATCCAACCCTCGTATCCCGCAGCCCCGGCTCAAGGTTGGGGTGCTGGGGTGCCTGCCCCCAGTAGTAGCAATGTCAATCCGCGTGATCGATATGGGTACAGTGATGATCAAAGATCTCCAGACCGATACCCGAACCGCTCTCGATCTCGCTCTCCTTCTCGTCGTTGGGACTCCCGCGATAATGCCCGCCATGGACGTGAGGACTATGGACGCCAACGGCAGGATGATGCTGGTTCAGCCGCCCGAGGTGGTCGCGGCACCGAGTACCGCCAACGCAGCCCATCAGGTCGCCGTGTTAGCCCTTCAGGCCCACCACAGCATGGCCAATATGAGAAGTGGGTAGAATATGACCACACACTTCCCGAGGGGAAGATTCGCGTCTACAGCCGAACACTCTTCGTTGGTGGTGTCACGTAAGTCTCAGCGCAGGCAGCTCTATGTGAAGTCTCCCCCTCCACACTAACATCATTCTCCCTACAGATGCACTGAACAAGAGTTGCGCAATATCTTCAGCCAATATGGCCAAGTCCAAACGTGCATTGTCAACAAGGATAAAAGACACGCCTTTGTCAAAATGTTGACCCGGAAGGATGCTGAGGCTGCAAAGGAGGCGCTGGAGTTCCCGCAAGGACCCGACGGTCTGCAACTAAGGGTAGGTCTTTCATGTTTCTGTACCCTGTAATGTACTAACGGCTGTGTCAGACTCGTTGGGGCGTTGGATTTGGTCCCCGGCAGTGCAGCGATTACGCCAGTGGTGTCAGCGTTATTCCTATCAGTGAGCTCACGGAAGCGGATCGTAAGTGGATGTTGACAGCCGAGTATGGCGGCAGCGGTGGCAAACCCATTGAGACGGGCCTCGTGGTCGAGGAGCCTGATATCGAAATTGGTGCTGGTGTATCGTCCAAGGCTATCAGCCGCCGCATGCAGACCGACAAGGGTGGCAGCCACGGACCCAAGTCTTCGCACGGTGATGATCGGTGGCGGCGAAAGAACGGTGGTGGCCATGGCGGACGAGATCGTCGAGACGACGTGAAGCTCTCCAGTGCCAACTCGCAGCCTCTACCGAACAACCAGCTCTCCCAGGGCAACGGCTACAACAATATGCCCACCGGGCCCTCGAATTACGGCATGTGGCCGCAGAATGGTTAATACCCAGCCGATGGATATAACCAGAATTCTTCTCCTAAGCACGCGGCGAGATAAAGGGGCACGGCGTTTAAGGGAAGAGGCACGATTCGGGATTTACTTGTTATGATACCACCGGAAGGCCTAGAAGGCAGCCGCTTGCATTGTCTGCACGTAGGCGAGGTACTCGACTACTGAGGATCGCGGCCATGGACAGGCTCGGCAGGATACTGAAAACGGTTGGGCGTAATCAAAGCCTCAAGGATGAGACGGGTTGGCTCGTGTATACTTTGTATCAGTGAATTATACTTTCTCTTGGTTCTTGGCCCGAGTCAGGCATGCGTATGTGCCGGTAACGATCATGTACGAAACGTGAGCCTATGACGAACCCACCTTTAGGACCCAGACGCCTCTCCTGTACATCAGTCAACCGCCGTAGTAATGCAACGCTCAAGGTGTACAGCCACGGAAAGATGCTTCACCCCTCCAGCCTTGATCTCGCTCGCCTCTTACCCGAGGTAGTGTTAAGGCCGCCGTCTCGAGTGGCACCCCTGCCACCACAGTTCACGTAGTCTTAAGCGCTGTGCCTACATGCCTACAAATTCACGGCCCTAGCGATATCTGGACATTTGCCCAAGAGACTCAGTGAGTGGTAGGAATTGGAAAGAAAAAATGGGGTATCTGGATTTCTAGCAAACGCCGCAAAGCCTCATGATCATGATGCAGAAAACCTATGGCCTTTCCCCGAAGGCTCTTCCGTATTCCGTATCATCCAGCTTCGATGCAAAGAACAAAAATAACAGACAGTACATCAATAAGCCCCTCCACCACGGGGTCAAGTTTATTCTTCCTCATACTCAAAGTCCCAGTCCTGAACCTCAAACGGATCGTCGAGCTTAACGCCTTCCATCGCGAGCTCCAGCTGCGTCGACTCGGGGAGAGCCCTGAGGTCTAGGTCCCGCGCGCAATTGTGCAGGTGTTCCCTTCTCAGGTTCAGGGGGGGCGGTCCAGGGGGGCGGAGTCTGCGCACGCGGCTGGGGCCGCGGAACATGGTCTGGTTTTCCTGCTGCTTTGCGTCGACGGCGGCGAGAAGCGGTTGGTTGTGGTCGCTGTCGTTGTGAAGCTCCTTGCGGCAGAGACCGAGGGCGGCGTAGGCGGGGCCCTGGACGGCGCCGATGCACCTGTTCTGGTGAATCTTGATGTGGTCCTGGGCAACGTAGACGCGGGCGCGTTCGATGCCCGACTCTGGCTCCGTGCCGGTGGGGGGCGGAGGAGTGTCGTGAGGCGTAAAATTTTTGGGCACGCGGATCGACCGGGCCTTGGTGTGGATAAGGGATTGTGTTGCTGCCGGGATTTGGATGTACTTCGCGGGCTGATCGTCAGCCTTGTCCACGGACAAGAGCGAGACGCGTCCGCTTGCGTCGCCAATGGCGAGCTTGGCCCGGTTTGGCGAGAAGACGCCGGACGAGATAGGGGCGTCGACTTGCAGAAGGTCGCGAATGAGAGGGTTCTTACGGTTTCGCACGTTCCACACCTTGACCATGCCGTCGGATCCTCCAGTGTAGAATCTGTCTTGGGATGTCCCCCAGGCAGTGAACTTGATGCCCGTGTCGTCATTACCGACGTCGTCGCCGATGGGGTTGCCATGTCGAAGCACGTGGACTGGGTTATCACCGCGGGCTGTGTCCCACACGTAGACATTCCCGTCCGTGGCTGCAGCAGTGACGTAGCAATATGCCAAGCTGCAAGGCATAATGGTGAGCTCGTTGATGTCTGAAGCCGGGCAGTCGAGACACTGGACTTCGTTAAAGGCGCCATAAAGCTCCGGAGCGTCCGCCGGTGTAAATATTCGGATCTGCGTCTTGACGCGATCGTCAAAGTGCTTGCCAAATGGCGAGCTGGCCACTATAAAGCAAGGCTGCGTTGGGTGCCAGGCGACCTCAAATACGTTCTGCGACGAGCCAGTAAGAACCTTGACCCTTTTACCCGTCCTGCAATTCCAGAGGCATATCTCGCCCGAGTTTTGTTTCTCGTCAGGTATGTCGTTATCGTCCCCCGTGATGCTACGGGGCGAATAGCCGACAAGGAGCAAGTGCTGTACAGCCTTAGCTACACCCCATTGCATCGTTGCTGGGAAGTAACCCCATTTTTGGGGGGCCTGCGTCTCCTTGTCGTCCTCGTTCCAGGTGCGAGTGCCGGATAGGGCGATGTATTGGCTTCGCGAGGAATCTTGATCGTCGACTTTGTAAACCCTGACGGCTTCTTGAGGCACGTCGGCGGCGGTGGCTACCAAGCCGTGTTGTTTAGAAACCTCGACAAAGTTGACATGGCCCTCATGCGACCAGGTACCCAGACAGTCCATCCGAGCGCCGAACTTATCGACCTTCCAGATCTTGACAGTCTTGTCAAAACTCGACGTGTAGGCTCGGTCTTGCATGTTGTCATATGCAGAAGAGACGACGGAGGCATACAGCCACGGGTCTTGACTCTCTCGCATGGCTTCGGTAGAGTTTTCGCCTCTCTCGACAATAGGTCGAGGGAATCGATGGTCTGAATATGCTTGGAGCCTGCTGTCGGAGGGAGAGTACAGTAGCAAGTTGCCAGGCTTGTTGTATTGCTGATTATGCGAATCGGAATGGGCAGTGGCACCGCAGAGGAAGCTGTGGTCTGAGACCCAGGTGATCGTCATGATATCGCCAGCGCAATTGTTCCAATCACCACGGGACTCGAGTTCGTCCTCAAGAGCCTTCCTAAACTCATTCGTGAAATTGACCAACTTGCGCGCCCTGCCGAATCCGCGGTTGCCGTCAACCTCCCGGGCGAACAGCAGGGACGGAGTACGGTTGGCGCGAACTCTCGCGTTCTGTTCATCATGCTCATCAAGTTCGAGACGGAGAGCCACTTTCTGTCGATTAACCCTGTTCGCAGTTGCATCTTCAAAGAAATTGCTAATGGAGACCTGGTCCCTCGCTGCAAGGCCATCCTTCAACGCCAATGTATTGGCGAATTGGCAAAGGTGTTCCGGATATTTCCTAGCAAAACGTCGGATTTCTCGCAGGGCCATCTTATCGCTTTGTGGCTGTCGTCCCAGGTAATTGCGTACGGACTGTCGAGCGAATTCGATCTCCTCCACGGTGAAGTCGACATGATACGACTGAGAAGCAACGTTCTTACGCTCCTCTACAGGTAGGCGAATGAGCTTTGCAACTCCTAGCTGGACAGATCGTCGCTCCTGCGAAGTCAGGTAGGGGCGTCTCCGGAGAGATACCCAGGCCCCTTTGCCCTTCTTGGTGTCCTGCGCAGCAGCCTCTGTAGAGGCCCGGTCCGACTTGTTCGATCTTTTATACTTCCAGGCTGTTGCCCTTGCATGCGATCGGAAACCTAGCGGCGATATGAGGTTGGTTGCGAGCGTCGCTCGACGCTTTCCCTTGCCCGTGCTCCTGCGAAGTGGTGTGGTATCCACCGTTGATGGACCGTCTTGCGTCGTCTCGATCGAGGGGCGCGCCTGGTCACGCAAAGGTGTCGAGGGCGGGTTCGACGGCTGGATAGATATTGGATTTGAAGGTTGCGATGGATGTTGCGCTGGCGCCCAGGGTGTAGGCGCTGGAGTGAAAGCTTGGGGCTGCGGTACCGGGGGATGCACGCGCTGGCCTGCGTCCGTGATGGACTGCCTGGCCAATGCATGTGATCGACTGCGGTCTGCAACGGCGTAAGGTTGCTGGGACATCGGCTGCGATCGCTCTGCCGGTGGGAGGCTCTGAGGCTGTCGAATCGAGGCACGAGCCGCATGTTCGGGGATGCGCAGTGTGGGGCTCGAAGAACCTCCGCTACTGTTCGACTGAAATCTGCAGGACTGTTTCTATTGTCAGTCACATTTTACACGCTGACAAGGGAGGAGAAGGAGGGGGAGGGGGACGGGGTTGATCGTACAGGATCACTCAAAAGCGCAGCCACATGTTGGCCGACCTTCTTTTGCAGTTGTATTCGATATTCCTGAGAGAGCAGCCCCTGCGATGTACGGTATTGAGTGAGGAAAACATGATCGGTGGTAAACCACTGGATGATCTGGCAGAGTCCTTCGTGAGCCTTTGTTCCCTCGAGAGGGGAAGGGGAGGGAGGGGGGTAAGTCTGCCATACCTTGTCCCTTACTTTCTTGGTGTCTATGAGACGTTCAAATGCCGGCTCGACAACCGCGATGGTGTCAAATTTACGGTCCAGCGCCGTGACGACATACTTTTGAACGCAGTCGCCAAACGACAAGCCTGGCCGAGTCTGCGACTGCGGTTGCAAATGTGGTGGTGTAGCCGCAATGCGCTGTCGTTTGGCGGGTCGTTCTGCTCCTGCCTCTCCTCGGGGCGCAATGTGCGGGCTTGAGGGAGGAGAATCCCCTGTAAGATCGATAACAACCGACGGAGAGCGTTGTTGAGGTTGATTCGGGGGGCTCAGAACTTGAGTCGTTGTCGGTCCGGTCTGCGGATGCATCACCTGCGTTTGGCTGCCCGTGAAAGTAGGCGCGTTCGTCGCCATCTTCACGGCGCGGTCACACGCGACAGGGCTGCGGTCTACAGTTGTAGGAATCAAGGTAGATAGATCATTTAATAGGGTGGATTCATTTAGATATTCCCTCTACTACACGCTAGCCTTTTATGTGGGGCATGGATCTCCAGCGCGTTAGGGAAGTTACACAATATGCAGCTAAAGAGCTTACAAACAGCTACTAACTAGATTCTTATAATGATAATACTAAAAATAGAATCGGTATTTAGTAGTAGATGGTTGTTTTAGAACTACTAGCTAATGTTTATCTTAGTTCGAAAAGTAACTAGATAGACTCTATTCATTTCTATGTATAGTCCTTCAGTAGAGAGACCTAAAGATTCTTAGGTTTAATGTGATTAAGATCGTAATTTTGGTTCCCTTTAAAAGCCATAATCATAGTTGTAATTGTGCATTTCTAGCGTAGCTTAGGGAGCCAGAATGTCCCAGCAAGAGTAAGCAGTGACAGCACTTCAAAACCCCTTGCGTAGACTGCGTCGAGGACAGTACTTAGGTGCCTGGCCACAATTGACACACCTCGCCAGTCTGCATGTTTGTCATGGAAACAAATCTGTGAGAACAATGAATACATTGATTATCTAGAACATTCTTGTAAGTAGGCTTTGTAGATTGTTTGTATGCCAATGACATTACACTGGCTCACCTCAGGCGTGGCCAAATGCGGCATGATATCGGTCGCAGCAAAATCTGAAGATCTGCCTAATCACCCTGGCACTTTGACTGTCAAGACAAGAATCTCTATCTAGACAACAGTCCCAGCTAGGGACCAGACAAACACACCTTGCTTTCTTGCTGTAGACCACTACCCCATGGACGTGGCATACTCATCCCTATTGTGGTGGTCTGCCAAGGGCTTCTGTAGTTTCGATTGTTTAAATCAGAGGCTTAAATGTTCTAAACCAAGCTTGAATGGCAAGAGGAAGAATAAAATCGCACTACCGGATCATTTACCTGTCAAGAGTATCTCCTGTAGGCTTTGCCATGAGGTGGTGATCATACTGACCTCCTGGTACCCTGAGATAAGGTAAGGTACGTGATGGAAGGGACTCTTGAGATGTGGTTAGTCAGCAGGTACTATTTAAAGTGGCCCTGGGGGCACGTCGGCAACCAAACTAGAACAAATACAATAACACCTTATCCACCACATCAATACAGAAACGTAGCATTGATGTGGTGGATAAGGTGTTATTGTATTTGTTCTAGTTTGGTTGCCGACGTGCCCCCAGGGCCACTTTAAATAGTACCTGCTGACTAACCACATCTCAAGAGTCCCTTCCATCACGTACCTTACCTTATCTCAGGAGTGACAATCTTATCGATCGCCCAACTTGCACAGCCACATCAATCAGCCACTGCGGCGCAGAATACCGGTACTTACTTCGAACCTGATACGCCCAGCTGTCGCGTGACCACATCACATGCACTTCACAACAACATCACTACATCAGGCTGCGAACCCCTGGATATGCAAGGCACCTCATCATCAATACACATCCAAGTTTCAAAGCTCATCTATATCAAAATTCAGATTCGAGTATTTCTCAGGAAGAGACCGATGAGAATGATATCGACCTGCATCCTATAGCTACTCAGAATGTGTCGTGCCCACATTCTCGCACATCACGAACACCACGAACATGAACCGCCAACAGAGCCTATCCAAGCACATACGACCATACCTACTGGAAAACTCGGGATCCCGTCCGCTCTCCCATAGATAAGCCAGTAAGGGCCGGATCAGTAGTTGGGTCGGTGACGACCAGCGAATACCTGGTGTTGTATGTTTTTGATTATATTTTGCTCGCCGGTCTTGCTCGAAAGACTACAGAAACCTCGGCACAGACGCCGTCGCAAAAGAAATCACCCCTTGATAATTTCAAACCCTTTCATGGTGTCTAGAGCGGCGCGAATTTCGACCCTGTACGCCGGGATGCCACCGGCGTAGCATACAGGCTCAACCTTCTTCCCAGGGATGCTCCCGCCCATGTAGGTTGACCGAGTTGTCGGGAACATTTTGGGGCAGCCGCTGACGGTGCTGCCGATGTAGGTTTGGGCCCCAGGAACCCAATCCTCCTGGAGCTTGTTGCCGTCGATGCTCTCAAGGCCGAGCTGCGTCATGACTGGGGTTATCAGTGTGAGTACATAATCTCACGTGGAAGGTCTTGGGGCTTCGGTGCCCGACATACCTCCTGTCACCACATCCTAGGCGCCGGCGTCAGCATTCATGCATGCATCTGAAGAGGACGATAACTTACAAAGCCAGTGGCGATGGCGATGACATCAAACTCATGATGCGTCCCGTCCTCGAGTGTGATCCCCGTCTCGGTGAACTCCTTGATGCGGTTCTTGCTAATGTCGACCAGATCTATCGAAGGGCGGTTGAACTGCTCAAAGTAGTCGCCCTCAAGGCAAGGCCTCTTGACACCAAAGTAGTGCGGCATCTCCAGGGGCGCCAGCAGGTCCCTCAACCGTGGGTCGCCGATGCGCGCCCTAGTCTTCTTCGCCCAGAACGCGTACGAAGCCTCGTTCGCCTCGGGGTTGAATAAGTTATCCTTGTAAAGCGCCACCCAGTATCGGAACCCGCCCTCCCCCCAGACCCGCTCGTACGTGGCCTCGCGCTCCGCGGGCGTATCGTCGAAGGTGTTCTTCTCGATCCAGTCGTAGTGGAAACTGGCGAAACTCGTCTCGCGCAGCTTGAAGAGCTCCAGATACAGGACCTTGGCGCGGTCCTGCTCGGCGACGGTGAGGTTATGGCGGCGCATGGGCACGGCGAGGTTCGGTGTGCGCTGGAAGACGGTCACCTCGCCGGCTTTGGGGCCCCAGTTCTGCACGATCTGGACACCAGAGGCGCTGGTGCCGATGACAGCGCAGCTTTTATTCTTGACGTCGATTTCTTCGTGGGGCCAGAAGGAGGAGTGGTGGACTACACCTTTAAACTTGTCCATGCCGGGCCAGTCGGGAATGTAGCGTCTAGCGGCCTTTGAACTGGTCAGTCTCGTCCGTATACTGACTGTGAAGCACGCTGAACTTACAAAACCGGTGCCGAGGACAAGGAAACGGGCCTTGGTAACTCGGCCATCCGCCGTGCGGACGTTCCACCGGCCGGTGGCTGTATCAAAGTGAGCACCCACAACGACAGTGTTGAAGGCGCAATCTTTCTTGATGTCGAGAACCTTGTCCACATGGTCAAAGTAGCTCCGAAGCTCGTTGTACATGGGATAGTTGCTTGACCAGTTCCAGTACTTCCAGACCTCGGGCCACGAGAACTCGTATTCAGGGACCTCCGAGTCGACGCCAGCGCCAGGGTAGCAGTTCCAACGCCAAGTGCCGCCGGTGTCGTTGCCGGCCTCGAAGATGACTGACTTACAGCCCCGGTCGCGGAGAGTCTTGAGCATGAAGATGCCGGCTGAGTACGGCGAGCATCAGTCGTGGTCCCTGGGTTCAAATCTCTGGGGCCATGTCTACTCACCAAAGCCGGCACCAACAATGAGAGCATCAACTTCGAGATTTTCGGCATACGGCCCGATCTTGTCGGTATGTTCGGCGGAATAGTCCGTCAGCTCGGTGTTGAACTTCTTACGATCGGGAATTTGTTCGCCCATGATTCAGTTCTGAGGTCGATTTTTAACTCGTGTGTTATCGGTAATGATTTCAAGTCGAGCTGTGCGGTGTCTGCTTGCGTGATCTCGATAAAGTCATCCTCATGGCATGCTTGACCTCCCTTCCATTTATGTCTGCCATTGCCAGGCGCATAATGCCATCCCCATTACACGGCATGTTGCGCATCACAGGGTAGCGTGTGCTCAGTGGCACCGAGAGCCCCCAAAAGCGACGCTCTCCTCCGCATTGAAGATCGCATGATACTCTTGCGGACGGTTTACCGCAGAGTGACGACCCTGGCGACGGGAATCATGGCCGAAATGCATGCCGCAACCCCACATGACACCCATTCCATCTGTCCGTGACATCGCGGAGCTGGCGCCGCACGCTTTGCCCCTTGGGGAGTTGGCGCCATGAGTCAAGGCCGCAGTGTCGTTCCGTACATGTGCGGGGCCACTCCGGGGTTGTGCGGAGAACCTGTCTGGCTTTCTAGAAGTGCTCCATCGTTTGCTTGGTGGTATATACGGAGACGGGGTTGTGAACCTGGGAAGGTGACGCTGAAAGCGATATTCCCGGGTCCTTGTTGTGTTCTTGGCTCTCAGCCTCATCTTACTCAGACAAAGCCTCACTCTTGAAGACCGCCCTTGAATTATGCCTTTCAGCGCACAAGCCGTCGAGCGCCTCACGGCGATAGTCGATGATGCTTGCGCCAACCCCAAGTCCGAGATCCCTGGCGCCGCCGTTGTTGTTATAGGGAGAGACGGAAAAGAGATGTTCTCTCATGCAGCAGGGAAACGTGGCCTTGCGTCCAATGACCCCATGACGCTCGACTCAATATTCTGGATCACCTCTTGCACCAAACTCCTTGCCGGCATCGCCTGCATGCAGCTGGTCGAAGAAGGCATCCTGAAGCTCGACGACGGCGATCACCTGGAGGACCTGTGTCCGGAACTCAAAGATCTCCAAATCTTGCGGCCCAATCGCTTCCTCGAAGCCAAGAGGAAGAAGATTACGCTCAGAATGCTCCTCACGCACACAGCGGGATTTGGGTATACCTTCTTCAATGAACGGCTCAGGGATTGGGCGTTTCCGGCGGGGATTGAGGAGTTTTCTGGTCGGTTTGAAGATATGAAGACACCCCTGCTTTTCCAACCCGGCGAAGGCTGGGAGTACGGCGTGAATATCGACTGGGCTGGCGTAGCACTGCAACGGGCCACAGGCCTGACGCTGGATGAGTATCTGCAGAAGCGGGTATTCCAGCCGCTGGGAATCACGGACATGTCGATGATCCCCAGCGAAGAGATGCGTTCGAGTGTAGCATACATGCACCAGAGGGATGCTGATAGAACGCTAAGACCGAGGGACCACCTCTAACGTTTACCGTTGGTGATCGATCCTAATGACAGTGCCGAGGTGGCGGGCGTGTTCAACAGCGGCGGCGCCGGCATGTTCGCGCGACCGCAAGAGTACTGTATTAAGTGCAAACACCGGGGTCTGGAGACCTGGGAAAACCTTGCTGATGGATAGGTGTTGAATCTGTGGGTTGGGGTGAAAGCTGAAGCGTACAAGGCCCTCAGGGCGTGAAGATCATTCAGGTCTGCCATATACAAGTCAGCGATGCTACTCTTGCTTTAGGTTCCATGAATTTGGAGCTGTTGAAAACAGTACTTCTGTTTTAGAAATAGGCCAGATTCTGAACTCAATGATGGGTGGGGAGTGGATAATAATAAGGGGAACGTAACAAGGGCAGGCATGCTGTCAGGGGAGTGGTTTGGTAATGAGTGAAGGACGAGCAATGAGTCTGTTGGTAGGTAGCTGTAGAGACGTAGAATAATCGATGCCCTCCTTCTCCTTGTCTAGGCCTCCGGCCGCATCTATATATATATGATTCTGCTAACGCTCGGCCCCTTAGTCTGCCAGTAACCTCCTGGGTCCCGGCCCCCCTGGCCCGTAGTCGCCCGTGCTTATAATATAACGGCCCTCCTCTCTTATTACTTCGTCTCGAAGTAATAGCCTTTAGTAGTTTCCTCTCCTTATAGCCTGCTACGTAGTACCTATAGCCCTGACTAGCTACTACTATTCCGTTATTCTATTATTCTATTATTCTACTATTCTATTATTCTATTAGTCTTATTATTTATTATCTTTATTATCTATTCTAGTCTTTCTTCTTTTCTTAGTCTACTAGGTGCGCCTTAGTACTCGGCTGTCCTTAGGGGTTCTACTATCGGTCTACTACGGATATCTACTATTCTACTATTCTATTAGTCTTATTATCTATTATCTTTATTATCTATTCTAGTCTTCTTTCTTAGTCTACTAGGTACGCCTTAGTCCTCGGCTGCTCCTAGGGGTTCTATTATTAGTCTATTACGGGTATCTTTACTCTTTCTATTTCTAATTCTACGTTCTTTTTTTATTCTAGGTCGTTATTTAGTAGTTATATTTTCTAGTAGTCTACTAGGAGGTTCTTATAATTACTATTAGGGCTCTCTATAGTTATTATATAGGTCGCTACTCCTATTTATCTTAAAATTATAATAAGGAATAGTATATTATTCTATTTCGTATAGTTATAGCCTTCCCGTATATCTAACGGCCTCTTCTAGTCTCCGAGTCTCCTATTCTCTTCTTCTTTAATAATAATAACGATAACGATAGTAAGTAGCTCTTCCCTAGGCTTATCTCGGCCTTAGTCTAGGAGTCCTAGGTCCTAGTAGTTAGTTACCTAAGGTTCTTTTACTAACTTTATATAGATTTTCGTTTCTTTTAAATTTCTAATTACTTACTTATAAGTCTACTATAGTCTAATAGTAGTCTAGGTACTAATATTACTAATATTACTATAGTTCGTTAAACTTAATTATATACCCTCTCTCTCGTAAGTAGTCTACTAGTAATCCCCTAGTAGCTCGCCGCTAATCTACTATAGAACTATAGCTCCCCTTATCTAGAACCCTACCCGTAACGCTACTAATACGCGCTATACTACTAGAGGTATACTATACCTCCGCTATACGGACTATATAGCTAAGTAGTAGGTCCCGGCTAGCGCCTAGGACTACCCCTACTATAAGAATAATAGATATAAGTCTCTAGGTAGTCTACTAATACCCCCCCCTATACCCTACTAACTATAAGTAGCCGCCTCTACTAAATACTCGTACTATAATATTTCCTAGAAAGGGAAAGCGTATATCCCTATAAGTACTTCTAGTACCCCCTTAGTAGTCTATAACTAACCTACTATAGCCCCCTATTAAGGACTAGCCCGTCTTTCGGGCTCTTTAACTAGCCGTAGAGGCCGTAGCCGCTAACGGCTATATTAGTAACTTTAAGGTATATCTTCCTTCGTTATCTCCTAGTAGTCTACTACTAATCCCTTATAGGCTAACCTTAATAAGGCTAGGGCCGACGCTACTAAGGCCCTCTAGTAGGGTAAGAACGATAAGGCCGCTAGTACCGAGAAACGGGCCGCCTCGGAGAAGGAGGACGCCGAGTAGTACTAGGCTCGCCGCCTAGCTACTATAGAGCGCCTCGCCTAGGCCGCCGAGCGCTCCGCCTAGGCCGCTAAGGCCTCCGCTATTACCTTATAGTAGATTACTAGTAGGGTCGGTAATATTTTTACTATACTCTCCGAAGTCCGTAAGAGCTATAACCTCGTCGTAAGTCTTTTCTTAGTAGTCTACTAGTAATCCGCTACTAACCTACTATAGAACTATAATACCCTTACCGACGAGGAGGAAGTAGAGGATAATACTATTAGTAGTAATAGCCTTAAGGGTAAGGATAGCCTAAATAGCTAGGATAGCTAGGATAAGTAAATTATACTATATACTCCTACTACTACTACTACTAGCCTATTAATAGTCTACTATCTATTTTCTTTTTTTTTTCTTATTACTTTACTTTTACTTAGCTTCTAATAGGGCAGGGGCTAGTCCCCTATTAATACCCTATAACTATCCGCTACTACTCTCCTAGTAACCCGCTATTATAATCCTTCTATCTATTCTACTCCTCGTAGTAGCTATCGATTACGTCGTCCGCGATATTTCTAGCTAGCTCCTATAAATTTTCGCTCTCAGAGTAACTAGCCTACCTAATAAGGTACTATCTATTATATAGCGGCCCCTTATAAGCTACGATCTCCTATACTAAGTATATATCTTCTATCCCCGTAATTAGGTTAACTTCTATTATCTATAGGTTTAGTATCGGCTCTTATAGCCGCGGCTTCTAGTCTTCTAAGTAGGATACGTAGAAGATATCGTAGATTCTATAGCTAGTAGGCAGCTATAGCCTATATACGAGGCTATAGTCCCCGACTTTCCTAACGATCTTAAATAGTCCTAGGTACTTATCCGATAGCTTCCTACTTAGTCGCTACTATTTAACCGTTTTTACTAATAGTAAGACTATATCGCCTTTTTCGTACTACTTTAGTTTATAGTTCTTATCGTAGTATCTAGCTTATTATCTACTATATTCCTATAGTAGATTTCGTATCCTTCTCCTATTCCCCTCCTATTCTATACTATGTTCTTCTACTACGACTGTATGTCCCCGGCGTTACTAATATCGTAATAAGTTACCGGGACTAGCTAGGGTATACCCTATTAGGGCTTCCGCTAGGGGCTATTAGATAGTCGAA